>PVKM010029395.1:0-17804 GCA_004027735.1 Carollia perspicillata | reverse complement strand
AAGGCTGAGGGGCAGTACAAAGAGCAGGGCTGCAAGCTCCAGATGATTGAGACCTCGGGGCACAGGAAGCTCAGCTCCTGCCAGTGACTGCAGACCTGCTGAAGAGCCGCCCTAATGTGTGCTGAGTCCATACCTGAAGAGAATTGTTAAAAGCCCAGGAGGGCGTGGTCTCTCCTCAGTCACAACACATTGTGTATTGAATAGGAAAGGCCAACATCATAGGGAAGAAGCCCCACGTGGGAACAGAGGTTTACGCAGAGCAGTGTGGTCTCGCCAGACCATCGAGGCCCCGCATATGGGAAGCAGACGGTGGGACGGGGAGGGAGAAATATCTCCAGAGCAAGAGAGGTTGCCCCTGCAAGGCCTGAGCACTAGCCAGTGGGCAGCACTGACTTGGAAAGGGAGGTGGTCTGCTCTCCTCCAGGGCTCCCTGGCAGCGCTCCAATGGGAACGTCAGTCTAGAAGGCATCTGGACTGCATGACTTAAAGCTGGCTGTGGTGGTGGCCTGCAGCCAGCAGCCCACCCACCCCATCTCTGGAAGGAGGCCGTTTTGTCTGCCTGGTGCTGCGCCAGCTGGTGCGGCCCGTCGCCCTGGAGAAGAGGCTCCCTCACTGCCGCCGCAGGTAATAGTCGACTGGGGGAAATGTACTCTATTTGTCTCTAGGAGAAGCAAAAATGCTTCAGTCTCCTACAAAGCTGTGCCTTTTCCTTCTAGAACATGGCTGCAGGGAGAGAAAGGGAGAGGGAAAATAAAAGACAAGGCACCAAGTGCAGAATGATGTCAAAGCATGCGCAGCTCCCCCTCCATTTTTCATATTGTTTCCTATTTTCAATAGCTCCTGGGTGCCAGAGAGGAAAAGCACAACTTTAAAAAACAATTAGCGGGACATGTGGTGTTCATTCTTGGCTGGAACTACGCAGCCTCATCTGCCTGCAAATACTCTGCAGTCTTTCATGAAAAATGTTTTAGAACTAATGAGCTATATTTGCATTCCCCATAGAATGGATTCAGAATTTTTCATCTATGCCGCACCATGAAAAATGAACGTGTTTGGCACAGAAGTCATTTGAACATAAAGCCCAGCCTCAGTGGAAAGACAACCTTCGGAAAAACTTTTCAAGTAACTCAGCTCATTCCCATTTGCTTCCACTGGGGAAGGTCAGGCTCGTGTGAAAGATGGAAATTTCCTGCACAAACCTAGATGCCGATGAGATTTGTTTTTGTAGATAATCTGCAGCAGTGAAATTTTTCATAATGTCACTGCAAAATAAATTAAAATGTTCATCTTCATATGGCTGGTTCCATTGCATTAAAATAAATGTTGCAAGCTCATTTAATTAGTATAGTTAGGAATGTCTCTTCCCTGCTTCACTGACTCTCCAAATCACAAGTTAATTTGTCAAAATCAGACCATTGTTTTTCCTTCATTCTTCATTACTAGAGACAGCCCCATTTAAATAAATGTTTATGCTACAGAGAGCAGAGCAGTGAACAACCCCAAATATTTTCATAAGCCAGTGCTGGAAAAGTTTAAAACATAAGAAGTGAAGCTGCGTTTTCCCCCTCCTTTTGTGGTTATTGGAAATTTGACTAGCTGAGAAGGCACAAGATTGAACAGTCTGCCATAACCCATGACGCCGAGACCGCCGCTGCTCATGGAGGTGGGCTGCATCCCCTTGATGCCGTTTTCTTGGGTGTCCTCAAAGACAAATGATGACAAAAGATACTCTCATCAAATCATTCTCTTCAAGAACCCTTGGTTAATCAACTAGTCAGTATTAAGGGGAGGTTGGACTTGTGTGTGGCGGGGGAGGGTGGGGGTGATTCTGGTTTTCACAACCGCTTGCCCACCCTTAGGTGCCTGTGAGCAGCCAGGCGTTTCTGCTGAAAGATAAGAGGGAACCAAACTCCACTTCTTGTTTTCTCCCTTACTTCCTGACCCTCCCAAACCTTCAAGAAAAATCAGAAGTACCCATGGCCATTGACAAACATGAGTTCCTGGCAATAGAAGGGTATGGGGGTCAATGACAAAGACCAGAGGAAGGGGGTCCACGGAATTGGCTGAGGTGTTCTGTCTGTGGATGGTTTTTGAAGGACATCCATCAGTAATGCATGAAAGAGCTTAGCAGCCCATCAGCAGCACCCCATACTAATGAGACGGCGCACTCTGGCGTGGTGGCGACTCCTCCACTGGAAAACGCGCCCTGCGCTCAGCTCCAGATTCACCGCCAGCCCACGGCTGCTCAGCTTTCCTCCCTGAAGCTTTGTCTTGCACCGCAGTGGAGTCATCCGACCTCCCGCTTCTGTAAAGAAGCTAACAGACAGGCAGCCTTTTTCTTCCTACTCGAGTTTTCTTGACCTGTCACCCATTTCCCTCTGCCTCCCTTGCTCCGCAGGCCTCTCTGCCTTTGAGCGAGTAGACGTGGGTCTTCGGGTTTCTTGTTCTGTGGTGAGTTTAAAAAGCTTTCTAAGTTACCCTTGGTCTGACTCCAAGGAGATCTGGTGCATAGAATCAAAATTTCTTTTTTTCCTTTTCTCCTATTTTCCTTTCTTTTCTACTTTTTTTTGTTGTTGTTTTTGTTTGTTTTTGGTTTTTTTTGGTGCACAAATCCTTGGAACCCACTCTGCTTCGTGAATGCGTTATTTCCTGAATGAGAGGATTTGATTACTATGTAGTCAACAAATGTTGCATGCTTACTCAACCTCCAAAGATCGGAACTCTTGTGAGTTGGCACAGACTCAGGCAGGCAGGAAATAGAAGCGTCCTGGCCCACCTCACTGAGAGCTGGGGGTTCTCTGAAGCAGCAGCAGAGCATGGCACTGAACATTCATTCACTCAGTCATTCGCTAAGCATCTGTTGGCGGCACTGAACTAGGCACTCAGTGTAGAGAACCAATCTTCTTGTCTCATATAAAAGAAGTGAGCCTTCTGAATAGACCAGGGCCAATACGCCCTGTAGCCTACTGTCTGACTCCTGAACCACGCCATCTCATCCACAGTGGTACAATGAACTAACAGTTGTGTCTCTGATTGGCCCTGGAGCGGCCTTCGTAAAACTGGAGAGCAAGCCATGCACCTAAAAGACAGTGATCTCAACTAGGGGCAGGCCAAGCTCTTGGCCTCGGTGCAGTCAAAAGGAAGCAAGATTGTCACTTGGCGACCCTCCTCCTTGGCTCAGCTCATTCTGTAGCGTGTTTCTTGCTGAGTATGAGAAGGACTGATACACACCTTGGGCACTGGAAAGACCATAAGCAGAGGAGTCCTGACATGGAAGGCATAAACTGGAGAGCAGAATAACAGCTTTCTTAGTAAAAAAATAAAAAATGCCGCCTCACAATGTCAACCTGGTTCTCTGTCCCAGATCAAAAGCCAGGCTGGAAGCATGGAGCCAGATACACCAGCTGAGGTAAACGGAGCGGGCTGACCTCAGACAAACCCCACTAAGCTCTCTGAGGCTTCTGCTACCGGGATGGAGAGACCTCAGCTCCCATCCCCGCCTCCACGAACGACCTGTGACCTGGGCCAAAAGGCACCTTCCGAGAGGCCTGTTCTCACACATGAAATGGTCATCATCACAATAATATAACTTTTACATGGAGCTTGTGAAAATTAAATGAGACACTGTGTATAACAGTGACCTAGCACATATCAAGTGTTTGAAAAATGTCAGTTTTCTGGGGTTTTTTAGAAGGAATATGGTAGCAGAGGCGAGGAAAGTATGATGGATCAGAATGAGCATAGGGTTACTATGGTGTCTTTTGAGAAAAGTTAACTTTTAACGGAATTGACATGTAGTTAAGTCTGGCAGCTAAACCACTCTTGAATGGGATACTGACACAGGACCACAGATATCTCTGATTTATTTGGGTTATAAAATTCATAGCCATTTTTTCTAGAATGAACTTAGTGATCATCTGGTCAAAACTCATTCACAATTTGCAAAATGATTAGATGCTGTCCAAGGTCACAGACACATTTGTAGTGCCACTCTGCGCTACCTCTCACCTCCCTTCAGATGTGGAAAACTATAGAGCACCTCCAACTATAGAGCATCTGAGGATGCTCAGACCCTCCAGCCATTACTTGAATGATGATTTTTCCCATTATTTATAATCGTTTATAATCTATTTATAATTGTTTATAAATCGTTCTTTACCCTGCTCTAGTTTTATGTTCCTTTTAAAATGTGATGCTCAAAACCAAATCAAATACCCCAAATGTTTCTCATTGTGGCAGAAAAGAAAAGGAACAGTAACTTCTTTTGTTCTGGACAAATCGACAATTAAAGCATTCTATTGGCAGCCACACCATGTTGCCCTTACAACCAACTGAAGTCCCTGGACCTTTACCCCTGAATGAATGCTAGTCAGCCTCTCTCATCCTGCAGGTGTATCATTGGTGATTTATCCTGAAAACAGAACCTTACGTTTATCACCATGAAATTCACTGAGTTTGGGGCTATCACTTCAGACTGTCAAGATCTTTTTACATCATAATTCTGTCATCTGGTGGATTAGTTTTACTTCCCAGTTCAGTGTCAGGCTGTTATTCTGCTAGTCACACGCTTCTCCCTCTGGTCCTCAAGAATAACATGATAGACTCTGTCAAAAGGTTTGCTGAGTTCAGGATACCCATTCCCCTGAGCTCTCAGTCCTCATGATACCCTGGTTCACAGCCGCCCCATTGGAAACTGTGGTGTCTCCCAAGCATTTAAGGCCTTTCAAATACTGAGAAATCCACCAGGAGGAAATGCAATACCTGTCATTGAACATTTTCAATATTAATTAACACAATAGATGACTAATGAGAAATGGAACTAAGAAAGGATCTTCTAAGACTCAATGTTTGTGTCCTTTCCAACAAAATTCATGTATTGGAACCTAACCCCCAACGTGATGGTTTTAGGAAGTGGGGCCTTTGGGAGATGTTATATCAGGAATATGGAGAGCTCATGAATGATATTAGTACCCTTATAAAAGAGAACTTAGAAAGCTCCCTTGACACTCCACCATGTAAGGATACAGCAAGAAGACCACTGTCTATGAACTAAGAAATGGACCCCAACTAGGCACTGAATCGATTGGCACCTTGACCTTGGACTTTCCAGCCTCCAGAAAAAAATTGAGAAAAAATGAGGAAAAAAAATGTTTGTTGTGTACAAGCCATCCAGTCTGTGGTGTTTTGGTTAAAGCAGCCCAAACAGATTAAAATAAAGTGCTTGAGAGAATAGAAAGAGATGAAGCAAGAAAAATCCAAGGTAGAAGGAGGCAGATAAACTTGACCTACTTCACACTTTCTATGCTTGAATATTAAGCAAAATAATGAATAATCACTAAAACATAAGAAAGTATTACAGAATTATTTTTTTAAATCAGTGTGCTCAGAAGGAAATGAGGGTTGCATTTCTACCCTTTACATTAGTTCAGTCTTTGCTGCTTAGGATATAAAGATTGTATGGCATACATATCCTTATTATAAGACTGCAAATCATGCTTTTTATTCTTATTTTGAAATGTCATGAGTGTAAAAGGGATATCCATTTATGTAAAATTCAAAAATCACCTATGGTGCCAGAAGTCAGGATACTGGTTGCCATTGGAGAGAAGGGTGGGACATTGACTGGGAGAGCTCACGGGGGTTTTGGGGTCTAGCGTATTATGATTTTTGATCTGAGTGGTGGTCACACAGGTGTGCTTATTTTGTGAGCATTCATCAAGCAATACAGCGTGAATTCTATGTTTTTCTCTATATAAAGGGGGGCCAATTTATGATGGTCAGAATGCCTTCTATAAATGTATCTTCTTGTTCTCTTACTGAGTACAAAGACAGAAGAGAATATAATTTAACTCATTCATCAAACTTTTGGTTGCTGAGTGAATTCTAGGTACAAAGCATTGTGTTGGGGCTCTGAAGATAAAGCTGAAGCAGACGTGGCTTCTGCCCACAAGAAGGTTACAGCCCAGTGAAGAGTAAACCCATATTGGGCACGGCTCTACTCCAAGGGGAAATGCCCTGGGCTCCGAAGAGGGGTTGGATGGCTGATCTTCATGAAAAGCCCTTGCAACAGCGTTCTGCATATTCAAGAATCACATGTAGTCTTTAAATGGACATTTATATTTAGTGGATGACATTTTTAAGGTGTTCAAGAACTTTATACAAAATCAGTGAGGGGTATGTGATTGTTGTTGTTGAAGATGTTAAAATAACATATATTTTATAGCATTTTTTCAAAGACCTAACTTTTAAAAATATTCCAAACAGGAGAAATGCCTGGGGAATGAATGGCATGGCAACTTTTGAACATATAGATGAAAATTTTTAAATGAAAAATCTATCCATCAGATAAATAAAATCTCCATGTAATGGGATATTATTCCACCACAAAAAGGAATGAAGTACTTATAAACGTTACAAAATGGATGAAGCTTGGAAATGTTATGCTAAATAAGGGAAGCTAAATACAAAAGGCCACATATTGTATGATTCCAATTATAGTAAGTGTCCAGAATAGGCAACTCCATGGAGACAGGGGGTGGATTGGTGGTTGCCAGGGGCCGGGGGAAGGGAGAAGCAGTGAGTGACTGTTAACAGGCACAGGAAGGTTCCTTTTGGGGTGAAGAAAACATTCTGGAATTAGAGAACACTGATGGTTGCACAGCCTGGTGAATGTAGCAAAACCACTGAATTATCCACTTTAAAATGGCAAATTTTATGGCATGTAAATTACATCTCAATAAAAAAAAGTAAGGCAATTTTCAAACATATACATAAAAACTTCAAATCCTAAAACTTTTTAAACTGAGAAATTCTCAATGCAGTTTTACAACACATCTAATAAATAAGTCCAAACGCATACACACAAAGATGGAAAGTTCTGAAGATCAGAATGGGGGAAACAGGCTGCGTCTCAGCGATCACATGATCAGCGGCGCACCACGCCCTCGTGGCAGCAGCAGCCTCGGGCCCTGCCGCTGCGTCTCTAGCTCTGCTGCTCACTCCGGAACAGAATTCGTTCCGGCCTGACCGCCCCATCCGCGCATGGTTTGTGCGCTCCTGCTTTCCTTGACTTGACTGACAACAAAAATGCCTTGGGTTTACCTCTCTGATAAGCAGCCCTTTCTCTGACCCCCGCCGGTGGAAATTAGGGAGCAATTTGTGCAAATCAGCATCTATAGGCAAGATGGGTTTTTCATGAGGGAGAAGGAAAGGCTTCCAAAGCAGCCAAGCAAAGGGCTCCGTGTCGAAACCCACAAAGGCCCCCAGTAATAAATACATTTATTGCTTGGACAGTAAAAAGTACTGGAGAGTTTAAAATAAATTCAGAGTTATTTAAACTTAATTTATGACCAGGAAAATAAACCCTCTCTTCCGCCATTAATGTTTTTTATCTGGGCCATCAAATGTCACACACTACTGATTTTGGATGTAAGGTCACTGGAAACAACATATCAGAGGTGTCAGCACCACAAATCAAGTGAAATCCCCTTAAAAATAAAAACGTCAGGAGGAAAATAATAGGCAATAGTTATTTCATGCCACGAAAGACTTGTAATATATCAAAGGGTTCACCTTTCTCTACCTTTATGATGTATCGCTTTGAACACTAAATAGACTTCTGCGTAACAGATAAAGTAAAGAAAACGGGCATCAGGACGCCTGTGATGGGGAGAACGATGGCGCACAATAGAACTGTTTGGAGGCGCATAAACACTAGCAGGCTGAGTGCTGAGTACGTGGAGACAAACGGTGACCCTGCATGTATGGAGATCTGCTGTCCAGCATGCCTGTCACGTTAAGGGGTCACCTTAAAGGTCCCCTCAAGTGGTGTCTTTGAAATCAGAATACAGATTATATGGGATTTTGGTGAGGAAAAAAAGCGAATGTCTTGGAGCTTGCAGAGTTAATGTAGCTTTACACAGAAGTCCGAATCCTGAAGCAATCCTCCGGTCTTTATCTGAGGAGAAAAAAGAAAAAATGAAAACAGAAGCAAGCACCAATCGACAGGAGGAGAGGAAAGATACAGGCGACTTGGACCAGACGGGTGTTTATGATCCTGATGTGAAACAAGTGACAGGCAAGTGGCATTTGCCATAATGCATTGTTGTAAATGCATTAACTCCTGGAGAGGAAATTCACCCAGGATTCTACTTTATGCAAAGGCATCTGACTGAAAGTGTATCGAAGCCTCAGGTGAAAATGACTTTGTTTCATCCTTGTGACATATCTTACAGCCATTTCTAGGACGTTGAAGGTGAAATCTTGCTTCCTGATTCAAGAACTCATAATCCGGCGGATGACATGGCTCTAGGGAAGGATAAACGAGCATGGAGCCATTCACGTATAAGCACGAATCTGGCCCAAGATGCTAGTGAGCAGTTAGAGAAAAGCCATAATACTTTGGCTTAAGCCTCCCAAGTCCTTTTATCATTGGGAGTGGGAGGAGGGGGAGAGGAGGTCACGTTTGCTTGTCAGCAGGTGACCAGGGGTGGGAGGCAGGGCAAGGACATCACTCTGAGTCTTCCAGCAGGGTCATAGCATTGCAGCCCTGCATCCCAGAAAGGTGAACTACGGTAGACTCCACAGTGGAGTATCCTTCTTGGCTGTGGTGGCTACAGAATTTTAGCAATAAAACTAAACTCAAAAGACTTTATGAGACTTTATATATCTCCCTTTATGAGATATATAAGGAACCTAGGGCCCAAGCCCAGAGAGAAGTACTTGGGGACAGAGCCAGGACGGGAGTCTCCACTGTGGTCCCTGGCTCCCACCAGGCCATTTATGTGAATGTCATGAACAAGCCCCACGTGTTCCAATGGGAGGCAAGCTCCCTGAAATAATCTCCAGTCTGTCCTTGACCTAATATGTATGTGATCCTAGAAAGTCACTGAATTTTCTGCACCTCAGTTTCCCCACAAAGCTATTTGATATCTATGCCAATCAACTCATCATGATACCCTTATAATGCTGGGAATCTTCGGGGAAGACCCCATGTGCCTGTAGTCTGGCAGTTAAAACACCACAATGTCTAAACTGAAGTCTGACTCTGCCATGGGCTAGCAGGGGGACACGGTATAAGAGGCGAATCTTTTTTCTAAATCCTCATTTCCTTGCCCACAAAATGGGGATAACAATAATAAAACGTACCTGGTGTGGCACTGTGTGGATGAAGTGGAAAACTCTCAGGATGACCAAGTGTTTGTTTAAACAACAGAGAACAAAGGGTCCTTGAAGTAGAAAACTCCTGGCCTCAGGGGTCCTGCCCTGCCCCCTGCCCCTGCCCAGAGGCCATCCTTCAGCCTGGTGTGTTAGCCCTCACCTGAGGACCCCTAGACTGGGTTTGCTGTGAGTGTGGGACTGACTGGTGTGATTGGGGAATGCAAACCCCATAACAGCCTGGGGCTTCTCTGTTCCTCTAGGCTGTTGTTCTTTGAAGGATCTGCTCAAACGATGGACCTTCCTCTGAGCAGGATGGGGTTTGAGTCACAGTCACACCGTGAGAAACAGGAACCTCAGCGCCAGCCAGCACCCTGTTTATCGGTAAATTTGGCTTATTAAAGACAAGCGATGCAGAGGAAGCTCTACCAGCATCAAATGAATTATTTATTCATTCCATTAAATTGTTTTATTGGAGAACTCAAACCTGTTTAACTGTTAAGTCTTCAGCCTAGTGTATTGAGCGCTTTCTAACCACTTCCCAAATTTTACTTCAGGGTAACACCTTGAAAATTGCGCATTAGGACTGAATGGCGGAGAGACATCCATACCCAAGGCTTTATAAAGAGAAAAATCCAGACCAAGGTTAGGTTTGAGAAAACCATCAGTTTCTACAAAATGTTTATTGGAGAATCTAACTTTGAACCAATTAGACCTTTGAAAAATCTAAAGTGAAAGATATTTGAAATCAAATGCAATAACAACACTTTTTTGATCCTCACCCAAGAATATGTTTTTTGATTTGAAAGAGAGAGAGAATAACGTCCATGTGAAAGAGACATCGATAAATTAGCTTCCACATGCACCCCTACCAGGGATGGAACCTGCAACCTAGGTATGAGTCCTGACCAGGAATTAAACTTGTAGCGTTTTGGTGTATGGGATGATGCTCCAACCAATTGAGCCACCCGGTCAAGGCATGATACAGCACTTTTATCCATTTCCCCTAACTCTAAAGAGAGATTTCTCTTTTTTTAGGCAATGCAATTTCACTCAAAAGCAATTGCTAACCCTGCTTCAGTCTATTATTGGTAAATTCAATGTAATTAGAGACATATTCAGTTCATTACCAGCTTGAAGTTTTGCCCAGCATTTTTTCAGCCTATTGTCTTTTCACAACACTTTATTAAAAACTTGTTTTAGTATCACATTCTTTAAAGGAAAGTAATAACTCCCTAGTACATTTTATAGAAATCACTCAAAAAATACAGGTCTCAATGCCAGAAACTAATAAACTCGAATCACAGAACTTACCTCAGAAGGTCTGCCATAAACCGCTGCAGAGCAGCCTGGGCATGTCGGACCTGCAAATTGAAATTCCTGGGCTCTAATAATACACAGTTTCACTGCAGAAACCCTCGCCGGGTCTTGCAATTTAAAAACCATGTTCCTGCTCCGTTGACTGTAATGCAATTCAGCCCCTAAATATCCTTTTTTTCTCTAAAGAACTCCAAACCCTCTCCCATCGTATTACCGGAAGTGTCAGCCTTGTGGGCTGGCATTTATTAGTCCTGATTCATGGAGCGAGATGACTGGATGGGCAATGGTTTTCAGGCCAGGCCCGTGGGATGAGGAGTTTTGACCTTGCTGCTTCAAGGAGGTGTTTTAGTTCCGGGGTGAGGGAATTTCAGGGGAGAATGCCCAGGTGGCAGGATGAGACCACACTGACACCTGAAACCCAGAGGTGAGTCATCAGGTTTCACGGCCCATGAGTTAAGTGGCTTACAAGGTTGAATGCTTGAGCAAATGAGCCTGTGAGTACACAGGACACATAGGGCTATGATTTTTAAGGCGAACTCTTCAGACAGCACTGAACCAAAGCAAGCAGACCCCTGTGGATCCAAGGGCCAGGTGAGGGAGGCTGGCCTCGTGGAGAAGCAGTACTGATGGAAAAGAGAGAGCTGCCCCAGGCCACGCTGTTACCTGGCGAGCTGCGTATCTGGCAGGTGGAAAAGCACAGTTGACATCACCGTCTAGACAGGGCCATTCCTGGGGACTCATTTCTTAAATTTGCTGTTATTCCAAATTCTAGAAGGAAGTGCTTCAATTAGCTTAGTTTGAAAACCTACCCATTCTGAATCAAAACATGAAAATTTGCCTACTGGAACCTAGGAGGTATTTCTCTGATTGTTATCACACTCTGTCTGACCTATAGCATGTGGATTAGGGAGTCTCAGCTAATCGGCTTATTAGGTCCAAAGCATTTAAATATTGAATTATAGGAATGGTGATGCCCCAGTAGAGAAACTGAGGTTAAGTAGTGTGGCTAGACACTTTCCAATTAAAATGGCTGGCCATTATCTTAATTTCAAATTAAATACAGAAATTGGAGCCACACAGATTAGTTTCCTATTCTAAGATCCAAGGCTTTTACTTTGCTAGGAAGGGAAGGGTGCATCACAAAGAAATACAGATTTTTCCCATTCTTCTTCTGAATTTTAAGAGTGAAAGGTCTAGTATCAGTACCCAGTGAAATACTCTGATCTGGACAATGCATTTTATTTTTTATAAGAAAATTCTAATTCAACTTCTGTTCAACTTTAGAGACCTCTGGCCTCACAAACATGTAAAAAAATCAAAAGTAGAAGGTAGTTGATAATTATTCTACAGGAACAGAACCATTAGGTATAAATAACAACAGCTGACAACTTGAGTGTATTTCCATGTCTGCAAACCAATTTGGCTTAATTTGCAACACTAGAAGAAGAAACAGCCAAGCCGTTATATAAAACAATGGCGATGCAGCTCAACTTATTCTTAAAAATCTGATTTGGTTCACAGTAGACCAAAAAAAGAAGTACTTAGGTATAAATCTAACAGAATATGTGTAAGATCTATATGAAGAAAACTATAAGAAGTAAAAGAAAGTCGAAATAAATGGAGACGTTTTCTGTGTCCATAGTAGGAAAACTCAGTGTGGCTGAGGTTTATGTTCTTCCCAACTTGATGTACAGACCAAACTCAATTCCAATCTAAATCTCAACAAGTCACTTTGTGGATATTGACAAACTGATTTGAAAGTTTAGATGGAGAGGCAAAAGACTCAGGATAGCCAAACCCAATATTGAAGACGAACAGAGTTGGAAGACTGACACTTCCTGACTTCAAGATTTACTCTAAAGCTATAGTAATCAAGACAGTGATATTGGCAAAAAAAAAGTGGATCAATGTAACAGAGTACAGTCATAAGACCCAAAAATACAGTTAACAATATACTACACAAATATAGGCAACTCATCTTTGACAAAGAAGCAAAGGCAATTACATAGAGAAAAAACAATCTTTTCAACCAGCAATTGGAACTGAACATCTATACTCAAAAAACAAAAAAGATGAATCTAAGAACTGACCTTACGCCCTTCACAAAAATTAACTTTAAATGGATCACAAGCCTAACTATAAATTGCAAAACAATAAAACTTCTAGAAGATAACATAGGGGGGAAATCTAGGTGATCTTGTGTTTGCCAATCCATTTTTAGATAAAAAGCCAAAAGCACGATCTATGAAAGAAAACCTTGGTAAGTTAAACTTCATTAAAGTTACAAATGTCTGGTCTGCAAAAGACACTATAAAGAGAATGAAAACACAGCCACGGACTGGGAGAAAATCTTTGTAAAATGTATACCTGATAAAAGACACAAAGAACTTTGTGTGTTCAAAAGACACAAAGAACTCTTAAAGCTCAACAGTAAGAAACTTATTATTCTAGTGGATCTCAGGTTGATATTGGACATCCTTGCCACCATTCCATGCCCGGCATCCTCCTCTAACATATAAATTCAAGGCTCTTTTGAGAATCCGTTTCCATCCTCTGCCCATTGTGCTGTGTGGGGAAAGCAGGTAGCAGAAGAGCCGATAGACATCATTCTCTGGCCTGCAGATGCCAGGTGGCAACGCCGCAGTGGCCACCTGATGGACAAATGGGTCTCCACTGAACCACAATTTTAAATAAAATAAAAAGCAAAAAATAAGAGCAGATTTCAAAGGAGCTAACTTTTTAACAAAGTCTTTACAGGTTCAAGTCTTTGTGGATCCTCCAAAGAAATACGACAATCTAGATGATTCCAGTGGGGGGTAGTTGGAGTGCTGCGTCGGGTTGGGTGCTGTGTTGAAGGTGCCTTGCAGCCAGGAGGGCAGGGGAGCAGGAGCTGGGCGGGGCTGGGGGGGGAGACGCCATGCTGGGCCACTGGCTGCGTGGGGGCGATGGGGAGGAAACGGATGCTCAGAGAGGAGAGAGGGTGAGACGACAGGGACTTTCCTTATGACAAATATTGGGAGTACCCGGGCAAAGCAAAAAGAACGGTGGTCACGGTAAAGCCAGGCCTCATGGGGAAGGAGGATGACAATGTCAAGCACAAGTGGGAGCCCTGGGGCCTTGCCCGGAGGTGTCACCAGAACCGCACACTTGGCCGTGTGTGTGCTGCTGTCTCCAGTTTCCGCTGGGTCCACCCAGCCCCTCGCCCTGACTTTGACATTCCTTCCCTCCCCCCTTAGCCCTTGTCCCTTCCCATGGCTTCTCTTCCTCACAGCTCACTCCTCCGCACCCCTTCGTGGCCTCTACTCTGCCTTCTGCTCCAGACGCAGGTGACTGGCCGCAGCCGCACTCCCCACGTCCCTTCACCTCCAGCTCCACACCTGGTTCTCTGAAGGCAACTTCCCCAGCACACGAGAAAGTGCACAATGAACATGTCAGGAGATGCTATTTATTTTTTATTATTAGTTAATTGACCCAAATTAAAAACAATGGCGATAGCTAGTGTCAAAGAGAATGTAAGGAAATAAGAATTGTCATATTCACGGGTAGGAGTATAAACTTAGTATAACCAATTTGGAGATCAATTTGAAGACATTTATTAACATTGTTAAATGCCTGCTCTGGCCCAGCAATCCCACTTTTTAGTAACGGTCTTACAGATGTGGAAATTTATATATCTAAGAGTGTTCACTGCAGCACCCTAAATGGTACATCAATGGGGAGTACGGCATACTTGTACACTACCGGACATCCATTCAAGGAACACTGATTCATCCCTGATACATCTGCATTTCTGGGCCTGGAGAGAGTCTGTGCTGTTCACCAATATGTAGAGGGTAAGTCTACATATATTGTAATACACAAGAGGGTGGGTACCTATAGATGTGTATATATAGACTCCTGTTTAACAATAGAAAAAACATCAGGAAAAACATGCATGTAATTCTAATACTGATTATCTCAGTATTAGATACTGAGATGAAAGAAAGCTCTTGGAATGCTTCATTGACAAGCAGATCTCTGTGGACATTAAATTCTCTGGCTCCCAGTTCTCCTCTGTAACTGGGGGAGACCCTCCAGGTGACAGCTTTCATTCTGATCAGATGGAGAAAAAAAGAGGCAGAGAAGAACACCCAGGAAACCAAAATCCCTGGCCCCTTCCTTGGTTGGCCTGCATCGATGTCTCCAGAAAAGCCCCCTAGAAAGTAGCGGGTGCCCATGATTGTCACCGCCACTGAGGTCGCCTGCAGGTTTGCTCCTGTGTTTTCCTTGCTTCTTCTGCATGTGAGGTACCACTGAAGTTGACCTCCCAGGTAGACAGCTAACTTCAAGGTACAGCTTTGACCTTTCTTTTGCCAATGACGAGCTCTGCTCTTAGGAACCCAAGGCATATCCACAGTGTGAAAGGTTTAAGCACTTAGGCCTGGGGATCTCTGATTCATGCAGGAGGAGAGTATAGCATTTAAAGGAATTTCCACCAAGTAGTCTATTTGGACACAAGGTCAGAGGTGGGGAAGAGGGGAAGCTGAAGGTCCCATTGAAATCCTGGCTGGTGCAGAGCAAAATAGAGCAGGCACATGAAGTTTTAGCCAAAGGATTGAAGGATATGTGTGGAAAGCAGAAACTCGTGAGTTTCTTTCAATTATCCTTCACAAAGTTACTCCAGGGCACATGCTCCTCCTTCACTGCTAACAAAAGGGAACTGTGCTTGAATTCCTTCCAGCATCTTCTTTTTTCTACCTCCGTGTGAACATTCTGCTCTCAGCTACACAGGTGCAAGGCACAGCCCCCTGATATCTCATAAAACCAGCTCAAGCCAAGGCGCTCCCAGACACAGTGGCTGAATTTACGAGGCACACATCGGCATGTCCGTGCAGGGGACGAGGCTGCCGCAGGGGTTCAGGTTGAAGGGCTGCTTGCTTCTATGTTACTAGGTCAAATTAAGCACTGGCTACGTGTCCTCCCAACACACGCCCAGCTAATGAACTTGGGTTGCGTGTGAAAATGATCCCAAGATCTTGAGTCAACTGGCATCGTAGATAGCAATCTCATCAAGGGTCTGACTCTGCCAAGATAGCAAGACTGCGTTAGCAAGGACTCACGTTCAATCTCACTTTCATGGTGGTGCCTGTCTAGGTGGGGCAGCAAATGCAGTGGGCCATGTGCTCGCTTCGCCTGAGGCTGAGTTTAGAACTTCATCACCAACAAAGGCCAGCACTCCAAGAAAATAACTGCTTTCTGTGTCTAGCATGAAGTATGACTTGACTTGAGTGTCACAGAGAACCAAGTTCAAATGCTAAGTGCCCTTTTTTCCAGCTATGTGGCCTAGCCAAGTCCTTTGACTTCCCTCTCCTCTTGTCTGTAGTATAAGGCTGGCATTTCCCCCTCTTTGCCCTCGTGTGAGGATCACATGATGCGGTGTACATCTAGTCCTTATTTTGCAGTAAACCCTCAATAGTTCTAGGCACAAACAGTGTTAGGTAGGGAAAGCAGAGCAGGTATATTGATTGGGCTTTTTCTAAGCAGTTCCTACAGAAATCTCAAGAAGCCCAGATCAGAGTAAACTGAAGTCAGAAGATCTGTCCAGGCCCTCGCTGGCCCTTGGGAAGGACACCCTTTGTGATTCCATCTCCTTTGGCAACGCCCTCCCTTCAAGAACTCATCCCCTCCCCTTTCAGGCCCTGCTGCTCCTACAAAGGCTTTCGGCTGTGTCGGCTGAGCCAGTGACTTCCAGGGCTGATTTGGGCCACAGAGCCTCACCAGATGGGGGTCTGTTTCCTGGCTTGTTCTCCACTCTGGGCCATTGCTGGATGCAAAGCACCATGGTGCCCTGGCACAGAACGCCATCTGTGCACATGACATAGATAGCCACTGTGCATCCCCAGCATCCTTCTGGGGACGACAGGCAGACAAGTCCTAGAAACTTTCCCTCGGAAAGTCTGGACATGTTAATAACTTGGAGAAAGAAAAATCTAAGAAGGGGGTGCAAGCAATGATTGGTTTATTACATCAAGGAACCATTATAAAAATTAATTAGAGGGTAAAAGAGAATGAAAAGAAAGAAATGTTGCAGCTCCTCATGGCCCAGTCACTTTCCCTCAGATCCAAGAAGCTGTGGGAACATAATTCAACATGACAGGTTAAGGTGTCACTTGGGTTCAGAGGTGCTGTAGAACTCAGCGGCCCTGTGTGCTGCGTGGTGCGAGGTTACCCACAGCAAATGCCCGTCTCGGTGTCAGAACCCGGGCAGAATCGACACCACACCCAAGGATAAGGGGTTCCCTGCTCCCTCCTGGAGATGTGCTCCTTTTCTCAGTTCATACACAGAATCATGCAGCAGACAGAACACCTTGGAAGTGCTGCTTTGCAAATTGGCCTTTCTCTGGCTTTCCTTCTCTGTCTTCCCGAGCAAAGTGAACTCCCAAAGTCAAAGTACAGCTCCCACTAACCTGCTGCCCAAAGAGAGGGCTTCTGTTGTTTATGCAGCCCGACTGGTTGCCCACATTGACTACACTTTCTGGAAACGTCTCAACTATGAACTGCACAGGGCAGGGGTGGGTGGCTTCGAGGAGAACATTTCTGTGCACTTGTATTCATGGAATTAAATACGACAAACATGCACTTGGATGCCTGCTATTTGCAAAGCATCTGTGCTGAGCTCAGTGGAGTGCAATAGGAAAGGCTCTCTGGGAACTCACCAGGTGGAGGAGAGACAGACACACTGGGCCAAGGCCCCTGAAGGTTCCAACACAAGGTTGGCATAGAGGAGGAAGACACTGGTCTTGGAATTTGCCTGACTGTGTCTGTACTTGTAGAACAATCTTGCTGACCACAGAAATCCAGCATCTTCCATTGCACAGCCCCGCCAAGCCATCGACATTACTTAGACAACCATTGGCTGCATGAATGCTGCCTGGAAAAGAGAGTAACTGGGTATGGAAGATAGGAACATTCCAGAAAAGAGAGATTGCTTCAGCCAGAACTCTCGAGATTTGTCAGGGAACAGCAAATACTGAGTATACTGCAGCTGGGGTCGGGGAGGGGAGCTGTAATTAGCCGAGAGGCAGAAACAACCACAGTCAAGCCACCGATTTTGGGAACCACCTAAGTGGCAGTTGTTGGGGTGAATTTGTGGAAGAAAGGAGCTGTTCCCATGCGTATGTTTCACAGCAGATTCAATGAGTCCAGGCTTGGGAGCCAAATGGACCTGATTTCAAATCCAAACTCCGCAACTTTCTACCCCATGACCTCAGGCAAGATAACTTTTCCTTGCTGAGCCTCAATTTTCTCATTCACAGATCAGAGAAGAGAAGGCCAGTCTCATTTGTCTG
>PVKM010029394.1:0-17786 GCA_004027735.1 Carollia perspicillata | reverse complement strand
TATACTTGATTGGTCTTGCTCTTCACATCTGCCAAATTAATTGATCCTGAGGAGGGTGTGTGTGGAAATCTTCAGTTTATAGCCAGCTTGGTCAGAAGCACAGGTAACAGTCTGGACTTGTGATTGGCATCTAAAATTGGGTGTCTGGGGGGTCTTGTAGGACTGAACCTTTAATGTGTGACATCTGTGATCTGTCTTCGGGTAGATAGATCAATTTAATTGTTTGGTGGTGTTGGAATTCATGTATCAAATTGTAATACACATTTTGTTAAAGGGAAGTTTGGCATTTAAACAAAATACCAAATTTCGTGTATTTCTTATTTGTAGTTTGCAAAAATAATAGACCATTGTATAGATAAATCAGGCTACTTGACAATGGAAAGTAAGTATGCCTAGGTATGAAGAAAAGTAAGAACTGCTTGGGATCTTCTATTAAAGTGTGATGAGGCCCAGAGAGGGATTTTTTCTCTCTTTTTAGAGATGATGAGGTTTTTTCAGAGAGAGAGAGAGAGGGAGAGAGTATGGTGGGGGAGGGGGAGAGAGAGAAAGAGAGAGATTGGTTGCCTCCCTTGCACCCTGGGGACTGAATCCACAACCTAGGCATGCGCCCTGACCAGGAACTGAACCCATGACCTTTCAGTTTACAGGATGACGCTCCAAACAACTGGACACACTAACTGGGGCCAGAGAGGGAATTAAAGTAGGCTGGAACTTAAAGGGTTATTTTAAAGACCTGTTTCTTGTTTCTGGTAATCAAGACTGTAAAAACTAGAAAATATGCCTTTGGATATCAAATTAGAGATAAAGTGAATCTGGTTTATGTCCTTTCTTAAAAGCCTTTTAAAATGGGGACGAAAGTATTTAATATTACAGTTGACCCTTGAACAGCATGGGTGTGAACTGCATCGATCCACTTGTATGCAGATTTTTTTCAATAAATATACAGTACAGGCCTGTTTTGTACCCAGGATTCAGCTAACCTTGGATTTTTGATCCACAGTTGGGAATCTACATATGCAGAGGGTTGACTCAAGTTTCAAATGGACTTTCAGCTTTGCAGGTGGTTGGCATCCCCCCAAATCCCCCATGTTGTTCAAGGGTCAACTGCGTATATATGATCAGAAACCAATGTCACCATGGGAACCCCAAAACTACCTGCCAGGCCTAATTGCTTTCCTCTAATATCAACATTTTTATTCTTGAAATTTTGCTTTGGCCCTTAGTATTCTTTCTCATAAAAACTGGCCTTGTATTTTTAAAAATAAAACTTTAAGATTCTATGTAGTGCACAGACAACATCAGCCTTTTACCACAAGCTCTAGAGCTTAAGGCACATTAAATTTTTAATTTTCAATTATTGTTTACTATAATATTATTTTGTATTGGTTTCAGGTATCCAGTATAGTGGTTAGACAATTACATACTTTAGAGTATTCTCCTTGATATTTCTAGAACCCATCTGGCACCATGCATAGTTATTACAATATTATTGACTATATTCCCTATGCTGTACTTTACTTACATCCCCATGACTATTTTGTGACTACCAACTTGTACTTCTTAATCTCTCCACCTCTTTCACCCAGTCCCCTAAGGCCACCACCTGTCTGCCCTCTGTGTCTGTGAACCCATTTTGCTTGTTTGTTTATTCTGTTTTTTAGATTCCACATATAAGTGAAATCATATGGTATTTTTCTTTCTCTGACTGACTAATTTCACTGAGCACAATATCCTGTAAGTCTATCCATGTTGTTGCAAATAGTAAAATTTTCTTATTTTTATGACAGAGTAATATTCCATTGTAAACAGACCATCTCTTTTTTATCCTCTTGTCTATGGATGGGTACTTGGGTTGCTTCCATATCTCAACTATTGTAAATAATGTTGCAGTACCTGGCTGGTGTGGCTCAGTGGATTGAGTGCTGGCCTGTGAACCAAAGTGTTGCGGTTCGATTCCCAGTCAGGGCACATGCCTGGGTTGTAGGCCAGGTCCCCAGTGTGGGGCGCATGAGAGGCAACCACACATTGATGTTTCTCTCCCTCTCTCCTTCCCTTCCCCTCTAAAAAGAAAATAAAAATAAAATCTATATTAAAAAAAGAGAGAGAACTCTTTTAAAAAATGCTGCAGTGAACGTAGAGGTGCATATATTCTTTTAAATTAGTGTCGCAGCCCGCTGCAACAGGGGGGCTCGTAAGTCAGGGGGAGGGATGGCCGCTGGGCCCCTATAAATTAGTGTTTGGAGTTTCTTCAGATAAATACCAGAAGTAGAATTGTTGGATCATAAGGCAGTTTCATCTTTAGTTTTCTGAGGAAACTCCATACTGTTTTCCACAGTGGCTGCACCAATCTGCATGCTCACCAACCATACACAAGGGTTCTCTTTTCTGCACATCCTCGCTCGCATTTGTTATTTGTTGATTTATTGATGGTAGCCATTCTGAACGGTATAAGGTGATATCTCACTGTGGTTTTAATTGCATTTCTCTGATGATTAGTGATGTTGAGCATCTTTTCATATGTCTCTTGGCGATCTGTATGTCTGTCCTCTTCGGAGAAGTGTCTATATAGGTTTTCTTCCCATTTGTTAATTGAATTTTTTTGGTATTAAGATGGGTGAGTTCTTTATAAATTTTAGATATTAACCCCTTAAAGGATGTATTATTGGCAAATATCTTCTTCCATTTAGTAGGTTGTCTTTCTATTTTTTTGATGGTTTCCTTTTGCTGTGCAGAAAGTTTGTTGTAGTCTCATTTATTTATTTTTCTTTTTTTTAAGGCACATTTTGAAATTCTCTCTCTTTTGGCTTGTGTGTGATAACTTGCAAGAAGCTATGCGCTCTTCAGTCAGGCTACAGAGTGAACAGAAACTCCTTGTGTACATGAGGACTCAGAAGGCACAGAGTATATGTTTGCGTGTGTGTGTATACACACATATCCATATATATGTACACACACATACACACATCTGCACATGTACATGCATATATGCTTGCTATATATATATGGCTATACAGAGCTTAGCTTTCTTCAGCTTCAATGAAAGTCTTACAGAAGTCCTTCAGTCTACACTGTCTGACCTTTTAGTGATTCAGGCTTCTTCTTGATAGATTGAGAAGTATATTTATTCAGTTATTTAGCAAATATTTATTGAACATTACTAGGCATTAAACCTAGGTCTAGGTCCTTATTCTCATGAAACTTCCATTTTATTTTCTTTTTAATGCTACTTTGCTTCTTTGGGCAAAAACCAAAGACTTTCATTAAAGGGTGGCCAGAATCTTCTGACCCCATCCTAGGGCAAATGTCGGAACCTTTTCTTTTTCTTAGTATTATCTACCTTTTATTTAGTGAATTAAGTTTCTGTTTAAACTGTTGTTTTATTCACAAAGACTTTAGTCTTTCCTGGAGGATCAGGGAGTCACCTCCTTAAAAAAACTAGTAGCATTTTACACATAAAAAATTATTTGATTACATGACCAGATAACACAATTTCAAGCATATCTTAAGGTGGGGGAGGGATGTTTTCACTCCACTGTACAATATGAATAATACACATGTAAAGCTATTACTGCCAGTTTCCTGGGGAAATGTAACATTATTATTACCTAGGCAACTATAACATGTTGGTATCAACTTTTGTGTAGCTCAGTTGTAATTTTATTAGTATATATACTTTGTGTTTTCCCAGGAATAAGATGTGACAAGAAACAGATGCATGTCTAAAGTGTGGCCTGTGTAATGCAAGTGTGTTGTGTTCAGTAGCTGTGAGAACAGGAGTTTTAATCTTTCAGTTTTACACCTTTAATATTGTATTTGGAATCTTCTTCCACTTGTATTTGTACATATTTCCAGGGGGGAAAATGAACAAATCAGAATGATCTGTGCTTGTTCAGTAAAACAAATGCAGTTATTTGTGGAAATCATGCCAAACTTCATTTTTCTGTTTGTTTTTTTTGATATAGTATGATGTTATTTTATCATATGACTTCTGTGGTTTAATTTTTGCTTCTCATAGGGTTTTTTATCTGCTCTTTCTTTTTTTTGTTCAGCAGAGCTGTTGGTATGGAACATCTTTTTTTTTTTTTTTTGATACTTGGAATCTTAATCAAAATCCCAGAAAAAAAGTATGGTTTCTGAACAACATAGGTGATTTTAAAGGAAAAGGAACTTATTGGAGAACCCTTACTTCCTTTAGCATTCCTTTAGTTTCAGGGAGCTATAGCAGAGAGATGTTGAATCAATGCTTGCTCAATGTCCTCTAGCCTTCCCAGAGAGTCCATTCTGATTGGGAGAAGGAGAAATTTGCCCATCTTCTTGGAAGTAATTTCTGTCCTCTTTGTTTTTATATTTATTTATTTATTTGGAGACACTGGAGACAACTTTATTGAGAGAATTACCAGTTATATTCTTTAAAACAAATGTTCATTGAATGGTTTTTGAACAGGACATTTTTCCCATGGGGTAAATTGGCATGCCCACTTTGCTGTATGTATATCAACTCAAATCCATTTTTAAGCAGATCTACACAGGTTAGGCAAGTTGGCCAAGTTTACTCAACTAGCAAGCAATAAGGAAAGGATTCAAACAAGGTTAATGAGGTGACAAATGCTATGAGTTTTCTGTTAATACTGTAAAAATGACCCTCAGGGGATAGAAAGTGATATGATAAAAACATTCATCATTATTCACAAAGAACATACTTTATCCTTAACTTATTACTGTAATAACTTATAACTTATTGTTATATATGTTATAACTTATTGTTATATAATATAACTTATTGTTATATAGGTTATTACTATAATAACTTATAACTTATTACATCCAGTCAACAAGGTCAAAATTCTCAGATCAATTGTCAAAAAGGTCACATTTTAATTTAATATAGTATAACTTGAGTATCTTTTTTAAAAAATATATTTTATTGATTTTGCCATTACAGTTGTTCCATTCCCCCCTTCATTCCCCTCCATCCTGCACACCCCCTCCCACCCACATTCCCCCCCTTTAGTTCATGTCCATGTGTCATAAGTTCTTTAGCTTCTACATTTCCCACACTACTCTTGCCCTCTCCCTGTTTATTTTCTCCCCACTGTCTATGCTACTTATTCTCTGTACCTTCTCCCCCCATCTCCTCTTCCCACTCCCCTGTTACTAACATTCCACGTGATCTCCATTTCTGTGGCTCTGCTCCTGATTTAGGTGACCACTTAGTCTGCTTTCATTTTAGGTGTGGATGTTAATAACTGTGAGTTTGCTGTCCTTTCACTGTTCATCTTTTTTATCTTCTTTTTCTAAGTCCCTTTAACATTTCATATAATAAGGGCTGGGTGATGATGAACTCCTTGAACTTGACCTTATCTGGGAAGCACTTGATCTGCCCTTCCATTCTAAATGAAAGTTTTGCTGGATAGAGCAATCTTGGATGTAAATCCTTGCCTTTCATGACTTGGAATACTTCTTTCCAGTTAAGTCTTTTTTGAGAAATCAGCTGACAGTCTGATGGGAGCTCCTTTGTATGTAACTGTCTCCTTTTCTCTTGCTGTTTCTAGAATTCTCTCCTTCATTTTTATCTTGGGTAATGTAATTATGATGTGCCTTGGTGTGTTCCTTCTTTGGGACTCTCTGAGCTTCCTGGTCTTCTATTTCCTTTGCCAGATTGGGGAAGTTCTCCTTTATTATTCGTTCAAATAAGTTTTCCACTTGCTGCTCTTCCTTTTCCCCTTCTGGTACCCCTATAATTCAGATGTTGAAATGTTTAAAGATGTCCTGGAGGTTCCTAAGCCTCTCCTCATTTTTTTGAATTCTTGTTTTTTTATTCTTTTCTCTTTGGTTGTTTCTTTCTTCCTTCTGGTCCACTCCATTGATTTGAGTCCCAGTTTTCTTCCCATCACTATTGGTTCCCTGTGCATTTCCCTTCATTTCACTTAGTGTAGCCTTCATTTGTTCATCTAATTTGTGACCAAAATCAACCAGTTCTGTGAGCACCCTGATCACCAGTGCTTTGAACTGTGCATCTGATAGCTTGTCTATCTCTTGGTTACTTAAAAGTATTGGCTTTGGGGCTTTGATTTGTTCTTCTGTTTGAGCCATAATTTTTTGGTCTGGTCAGGCCTGTTAGTAATGAGGGGCTGAGCCTTAGGTGTTCACCAGGGTAGGGCAACCCAGTCACTTGGTTGTGATGCTATATGTGGGGGCGGGGTCAGAGAGGGAACAATGGTGCTTGCTCTTTTCTCTCTCGGACTTCAGTCCCCTCTGCTGCTTCCCACAAGCAAATTGGGCCCTTCTGATGCTGGTTCCCAGGTGGGTAGGCTTGTGTATGTTCTAGGATCCTGTGGGCCTCTCCAACGAATTCTCCTGTGAGACTGGGAGTCTCTCCTAGCACCTTTTCAATTCGTGCTTTTAGGCTTTATTTCCCGTCGCTGGAGCCCTGGGTTGTGTGGTCTGTCTCCCTGCCCCTTTTTGCCTGGTTTATCTGTGTGTGAATGTGTGACTGTGGTCAGCTAACCGCCCTGCGTGCCTCACTAGGTCTGCTTGTTTTCTTCCTGTGCCACCTGTGTGCCCAGGTCTGCCAGCCACTGTCTTTCCTGCCTTAATCCCTCTCCGCTGGCTGCCGACTCTGCCCCTCTTACCAGTCTGGATGAATGGTTGTCGGACTTCTGTACAGTTCAATTTTCTGTCTGTTCTGGTTGTGTTTTTGTTTCTAAATCTTTGTTGCCCTTAATTTGGGGTTGTGTGAGGAGGTACAGTGTTTCCACCTATGCCTTCATCCTGGCCAGAAGTCCTCTTTGTTTTTAAATAATACAATTTAACTGAGTAAATTTTAAGGATCTTAAGGCCTGTATTCAGTAATTCAAGAATTAAGAAGCATCCAATCTAACAAAGGATCTCCAAAGAATTGTACAAATCAGTGTTTTATAGAACAAAGTGAGCAGGAATGAATACATTTTACTGGTTATTTGCTGATTGGTTAAAGCAGGGTTACATCTCTGTATGGAGCAAAGGGAAGTCTTGGAGCTGGGTAGCTGTGTTTAGTAGGCCAAGTGCTGATTCGTTGACTTAGGCCTTCCTTTTTTGGGAGAGCTGAGCACAGAAACTTGGTTAAGTTTTGAGTTGCAAATGCAGGGCTTACCATGAGTGACTCCATTTTGGGCGTAGTCTGGTCACTTTACCATTGTTTTATTCCATCTCTCTGGTGTGACTTCCTTGTATCCACATGCATTGCTGAGTTCTCTTTCTCTGCTAGGAATGTGAGTTGTGTTTTAGTTTTTAAAAAAAGAGTTGAGAAGACTATTCTATGCTCTTGTATAGAATATACAAGAATATACTTGTTTATTCTAACTCACTTGTAGAAAACAAAATGGAAATGTGGAAACATAGACCAGTAAAAGTGCTACTTAATATATGTTATCAAATGTGAAAATGTTGAATAAAACCTAATGTGGACAATGCCTTAGGGAAATGGTTAAACTCAGTTATTGCTAGTAGCACTGCAAACTGATGACATTCTTCTGTCACTAGGTATCCAGAAACTCACACCCAAAGTATTCATACTCTTTGGCCCACTAGCCTCACACCTAGAAAATAATTTAAAAGAAGGGAAAAAGCTGCGTAGGTAGAGGTTCAAGGCAAAACTGTCATGAATAGTTGAAAAAAGCCTAAATGTCCTCCAGTAAGGGAATGGCTGAGTAAACTATGGTGTACCAATGCAATTAAATGTGTAACTTCTTAAAATGGTAATGGTGAAGATTATGTATGAATGTGATAAACATTTAATTTTAAGTGAAAAAGTGTAGCTTGATAGTAGCAGAGCCACTTGTCCTGTACTTAACTTAGGGTACATATGTGACAAAAGTAAAAATATGTAAACATATTGAACAAATTTGAAAGATATATTAAAATTATTTTTGGGTGGTGCATTTCCTCATAAAATTAGTTTTAATGTTATAACTTAAAAATAATCATTTTAAACATTTGTATCTGTTTTCCTTATAAAAATTAGAGCCTGGAACCCTAAATTTGGTTAATTCATTTTCATAGAGAAAAGTTCTATTACCTTTCATTGAATAATTTAGTTTTTGAAAAGGTTTGGATGTTTGACCATGCTGTTGTGAATAATTTAGAGTCCAGTAGTCAGTTTAAAGCAACCTCCCACCCATTGGAGGAATCCTGTTTATGACATTCATGACAGATGGTCACCCTTCTTCTGTTGAAGGCTTCCAGCTTTGGGAAACACATTACTTCACGATGCCACCTGTAAAATTACTGGCTATCTCTAATGATTAGAAAGTTACTTTTTCAAGGTTCTATTTAATTCTTAGAGAGAGGGGAAGGGAAGGGGGGAGGGAGAGAGAGAGAGATGCACAAGAGAATCATTGATTGGTTGCCTCTTGTGAGCCCACAACTGGGGACTTGGCCCCCAACTCCAGCATGTGCCCTGACTCGGAATGGAACCAGTGACCCCTTGGTTTGCAGGTCAGCACTCAACCCACTGAGCCACACCAGCCAGGGCTGGTTAGAAAGTTCTTTACATCTACTGAATTCAGTCTATATTGTTATCTCCTCTGCCTATTGGTCTTAATTCTTTCCTGGTATAAGAAAACAGATTCATCTTTTTTTCCCTCAAGACAGTTTTTTAAAATATATTTTTATAAGGCAATTTTTGTCTTCTCTTAGCTTTTTTCCTACTGTTATTTATTTATGGATAGATGTTGCAGAATTTGTGGATTTTGCCATTTGTTATCTGTACCAACATCTTGTGTTAACAGTATCCCAGCTTTTTGCTATTGATCCAACTCTCTCCCACTCTCAGTCTGTGATTTCAGTGAAGACAGCTCTAAGTCTGCATCCAAGAGTAAAGAATATGACCTTTACTAAATAAACCAATGCATTTTACCTTCTCTGCTTCCCACAGTGGACCACAGTGATGGGTTCAGAGATGGGCACATAACCCATGTCGGGCCAGTCAGGGCCAATAAAACGCAATTTTGTGACTTTTGTTTGTATTATAGGAAAAGCAAATTCTTATCTATAGGATTGGTGTGTGATGGTATGAGCCTGGAGCTAACTACTGGAGAACCACCTTACAGGACCTAAGAATGAAGTCAACCTAGAAGAATACATGACAGAGGAACGAACTTTTTAGCCAGCCACTCCAAAACGTAAGCTACCCCTGTGTGTCTTTTTCAGTATATCTTTCACCATAATCCTGTCTTTTCCCCACCTCACTCCTTTTTTTCTCCTTGTAAGCCATCTTGGGTTGTTTTTTTTTTTATCACTTACCAAAGGAGTTAGAATGATACAAGCTCCAAACTGGTATACAGAAGAAACGAGTAGTTTTGATATTATCAGACTGAAGAACTTTGGGAAGTTCATTAAAGTCCTTGGAACTGAATTTTATCATTAGTAAAGCAAGCAGGTTGAACTGGACAATTAAAACACCTATTCTTGCTTTTACAATTCTATGATTTTTTTATATGACTTTGCCTTCAGATCTTGCCAGAGCGTCTTGACTGCGGTCGTTTACTTTTTTACCAATTGGTCAAGTTGTTTTTACTGCAAAGGCTAATTCCTCAGAGCAAAAAGGTGGAAGCGATTTTCCTATGCTGCATCTTCCTTTATCACTCATATTCAACTTCCCTAAGATTGTTTTCCCCAACTACTGAGTCTTTAAAAGATATTTTAATTAACATACAACTGTCTCATTATAACTATAATACATCTATAATTTTAATACTTTGTTATGAAATAACCCCTTTTACTCAGTGAAAATTAGGTCTATTACTCTTTTGTCTTCAACTTTTTATTTTGAAAGATTTGAAACCTTCAGAAATGTTTCAGATACCAATAGAGTTTTTATCTAGATTGGCCAGTTGTTAATATTTTGTGGTATTTGTTTTGTTGAGTGAGTCTATTACTTTCAGTGTATTAAAAGAGCATATATTAAGAAAACTAAGAACTTCTCAGAGGACTGATCCCCTTCCTGGGAACATGTAGAAGGCTCTGGAGCAGTTGAGATGGTACAGGGTAGGGGTTAACTGCCATGTTCTCACCTTCACATGTTGCATGACAGAGTCTGGACATGAGAAGGAATGAGCTCAGAGAGACAACCTTCTAAGGAAAGGACGTGGCATGACAAAAGGGGGAAAGGAGGGCATATCTCTTTTTGGCAGTCATTAGTGGCTCAATACTGTGCTTGCTGATTCCCAAGATCTGGACACTTAGAAGAGGAGGTAGAGGGAGAAATCCCCGTAGGAATCCCATTCCTACAGGGGAATTGCAGGGGGAAGAAAAGACCACATCCCCTGCAGAAACCCCTTGAATCCCTAGCAAAAATACCCGTATAGCTACCACAAAACCTGAGACATCTGTACAAAGCATAACCCTAAGACCTAGATATGAAAAGTTAGCTCAAAAAGAAAGAAAAATCCAGCAAATAGTACCTATTGTTCAGGGACAGTACGAGCCAGCCTATGTAATAGCAGGACGATTATAGTATCCACCTAAAGGGAGATAAAGTCTCCAAAAGTTTCCCAAACCCACTGACCCTCCCTTTCCTTACAAGAGTATATAATAAATAGAGAGTTAAAATAGTAAATATTAAGGGACAACATGTACCTTACAAAAGTCTTAGTTTCAGAGAACGCTTGGCACGGGCAAGACCTCCCTAGCATATATTAACTAAGAAACAAAAGGTTTCTATAGTAAAGCAGTTACTAAGACCTGTTGATAAGGAACTAAAATACTGTTACTAACCGAAACTTAAATACAAGCCAAAAATATAATTAAAACATCTATCATATTTGAGGTCAAAATATTTTCCCTAATATTATCAGATGTCACCGGACTTTAAATTGTATGATTAATTCTAAAACTGACCCACTTATGCAAAAAGCTGTAACCACAAAGCACTAATCTCTGCCAAAAGTAAAAGTATAAAATATTGCTTGCTGTGCAATAAAGCGGAGCAGAATTTCACCGTCCTTTGAGTCATGTCGTTATTCTGTCTCTCATCACCAACACCTTACCCCCTCGTGACCTTCGGACCCCTGGACTCTGCTGCGGCTGGACCGCAGCATTAACAATCCAGAGTCTTCTTTTTTTAATAGAGTGATTTATTTCCTTTTTTGAAAAAGATTTTATTTATTTATTTTAGACAGAGGGAAAGGTAGGGAGAAAGAGAGGGAGAGAAACACTAAGGTGGAGTTGCCTCTCATGCGCCCTCTACTGCAGACCTACCTGGCTCGCAACCCAGGCATGTGCCCTGACTGGGAATCAAACCAGTGACCCTTTGGTTCGCAGGCCAGTGCTCAATCCACTGAGCTATACCAGCCAGGACTGTTTCTTTATTTTACTTTGTTGCACTGTTGGGAGAAAAATCTTTTTTAAAAATATATTTTGTGGATTATGCTACTACAATTATCCCAATTTCCCCCCCTTTTTTATAAAAAATATTTATTTATTTATTTTTAGAGATGGGGAAGGAGGGAAAAAGAGAGGGAGAGAAACATCGATATGTGGATGCCTCTCACACAGTCCCCACTGGGGACCTGGTCCACAGCCCAGGCATGTTCCCTAGACTGGAAATTTACTGGCAGCCCTTTTGTTCACAGGCTGGCACTCAGTCCAGTGAGCCACACCAGCCAGGGCTCCAATTTTTCCCCTTTGTCCCCTCCCCCTTGTACTCTCATTCCCTCCAGCAATCCCTCCTCCTTAGTTCATGTCCATGGATTGTGCATATAAGTTCTTTGTCTTCTCCATTCCCTATACTGTTCTTATCATCTTCCTGTCTATTTTGTACCTACCAATTTGTGCTTCTTAATCCCTGCATCTTCCCTCCCATTTTCCCCCTTCTCCCTCCTAACTGATAACCCTCCAAATGATCTCTGTATCTATGATTCTGTTCCTGTTCTGCCTGTTTGTGTAGTTTGTTATTTGGATTCAGTTATTGATAGTTGTGAATTTATTGCCATTTTAATGTTCATCATTTTGATCTTCTTTTTCTTATATAATTCCCTTCAGCGTTTCATATAATAACGGTTTTGTGATGATTAACTTGTTTAGTTTTACTGTGTTTGGGAAGCACTTTATCTGCCCTTCCATTCTAAATAATAACTTTGCTGGATAGAGTAATATAGGTTTGTTAGGGTCTTTGCTTTTCATCACTTTGAATACTTGTTGCCAGTCCTTTCTAGCCTGCAAAGTTTCTTTTGAGAAATCAGCTAATGATCTTATCGGGACTCCTTTGTAGGTAATTGCCTGCTTTTCTTTTGCTGCTTTTAAGATTCTCTCTTTATCTTTAACCTTTGGCATTTGAATTATGATGTGTCTTGGTGTGGTCCTCTTTGGGTCCATCTTGTTCAGGACTCTGTGGTTCTTGGACTTGTAAGTCTATTTCCTTCACCAAATTAGGGAAGTTTTCTTTCGTTATTTTTTCAAATAAGTTTTCAATTTCTTGCTCTTCCTTTTCTCCTTCTGGAACCCCTATGATTTGGATGTTGGTATGTTTAAAGATGTCCCAGAAAATTCCTAAGCCTATCCTTGTTTAAATTTTTTTTTTCTTCCTGCTGTTCTGATTTAATGCTTTTTCCTTCCTTTTGTTCCAAATCATCAATTTGATTCTTGTCTTCATCCTCTCCACTGTTGGTTCCCTGTAGAGTTTTCTTTATTTAACTTAATGCAACCTTGATTTCTGCCTGGGTCTTTTTATGGCATTGAAGTACCCAATGAGTTCCAAGAGCATCCTGATAACCAGTGTTTTGAACCATGCATCTGATATGTTGTTTATCTTCATTTCATTTGAGTTGTATTTCTTTGTCTCCTCATTTTGGCAGCCTCCCTGGGTTTGTTTCTATGTATTTGGTAGAACTGCTTTGACTCCCTGTTTTAGTGTATCTGTTAAGTTGTATATGGTGGGGCCTTAGGTGATCACCAGGGCAGGGCAACCTGTGTCAACACTCTTTTGCCCTGTGTGAGGGAGGGCTTGTGTAGGGGACAATGCTGCTGCCCAGCCTCTGGAGTTTTGCTTGTGAGGAAGCTGTCTCCCCACTTGTGCTTCACTTTTTCCCTGTATGCTACTGGTGCCCCTCTAGCTGTTGCCCTGGTGCTGAATCCCAGAGCCGGTGGGTCTATGTGAGTCCTAAGTCCATTGCAGGCCCTCTGAGAGAACACAGTTTCTTCTGCCACCCCAAGCCCCACTGGCTTTTATAGCCAGAAGTTACAGGGACTTAACTTCCTGGCATTGGGAACCTGGGATGGGTTGTCTGGACTTGGGCTGGGATTTCTTGCTCCTGAGGTATGCCTCCCATTTCTTTATCCACCACACACAGATGTGGGACTACTCATTCCCATCTCTGCACCTCTCAGTGCCGCTCTGCACCTCCATGCCTCTCCATGCCTGTCTGCGCATCCCTGGCCCCTACCCATCTGAATGAATGTAGATTCTTTAAATCCTGGGTTGTCAGACTTCCACACAGCTCGATTTTCTGACAATTCTGGGTGATATTTGTTTTGTAGAGTAGCTATATCTTTTTGTTATAGTTGTGCGTGGAGGCAAAATGTGTTTACCTACGCCTTCATCTTGACTGGAAGTCACGATCCAGAGTCTTAACTTCCCTTGAATTCCAATCTGTATGCTACTTCTCAGTTTTTATATTTACAAAATATGGATATCAGTGGCACCTAAGTTCATACTCAAAACATGTTAGTTAATGTTAATAATATGTGATTAGAGTTCACATAAAGTGTGCATGTGGGATGCTATAGTTAGCTGTGCTCTGTGAATGAGCTTGGACCTTGAGTTGACTCACATAAGAAATGAAAGAGTGGTTGGCCCAAAAGGGAATGCGAAAAGCTGAAACAAAAATTTAAAAATATGTGTTTTTGGCTGGGTAAGAAATCAGACCCCATGCAGAAAATTTCAAGTAGCAACTGCCAATACGATACTGGTGGAACTAAGTCTAGATGAGAGAAGCAGAGGGGTTTCACCTCATGCACCAGTTACTCTTACTGGCTTCCTGGTACACTGTCTAAAATACCTTATGAGAACTTTTTAGGAAAAGAATGACTGACTGCCATGGCATGGGAGATCTGAACAATGGCACAGGCACATGTATTTGCTATCTCCTATCTAATCATGAAAGACAGAGAAGGCAAACATCAGGAAGTGGTAGTGAACTTGATAACTGGCTAGTAAGTACTGGTAAGACTAAGGGGAGCCCTGGCTGGTGTAGTTCAGTGGATTGAGTGTGGGCTTCGAACTAAAGGGTTGCTGGTTCAATTCCTAATCAGGGCACATGCCTAGGTTGCAGGCCTGGTCCCCAGTGGGGGCCATATGAGAGGCAACCCCACATTGATGTTTCTCTCCCTCTTTCTCTCTCCCTCACTTCCCCTCTCTCTAAAAATAAATAAATTAAATCTTCAAAAAATACTTGTAAAAAAAAGACTGAGGAGAGAAAAAGGATTGTAGATGTAAAGAAAGTATTTCATCAAACCTGGTAGTAAACCAATAAATGTGTCTATGTCTGCCCCCGCATTTACCACATTATAGTAACTTCTTTGTGTGTTCCTCTCTCCAATGGGACTGTAAGTTTCTAGAGGGAAGATCTACTAGTATCCTTTGTGTTTTGCACAGTGCCAGGTATGTAGTAGGTGTGTAATCAATGTTTAAACTGATTCAGTGATATATAAATTTTGATTAGGTTTGGATTGACAGTCCTTACTCTGTAAAACTCACTTCATTCCTATGCTTATTTTGAGGTTTCCTGCTTTGCTTAGTTTCCTATTAAAACTATCTTTTGTAAATTCTCATCTTATATTAAGTAAATTAAAAGCAAAAATATGTTTGCCAAACTTTAATTTTTGTAGAAAAGTAGCAATAAGCCCCTGACTGCAAAACCTTTTTATAGAGTTCATGTAGGACAGAATTCAGATAGGAAAGAGACTTGGAAGACCCTAGAGAAGCAAATTTCAGGTCTTCTGTGAATACTAACCAGATCCTTTCTGCTTCTGGAAATCATTAGACAAAACATTTATTAAAAACCCCAAAATGAAATCAGAATTCTTTGATTGTTTATCTTTGTAAATATTTAAATTATAGGCAGTCTTTCACTCATAATTTCCAAGATTTCACCCAACTTGCACTTTGTACATCATTCATCGACTCTCATAAATAAAATGTTTACTGTTGTGTTCAGAGGCTGGAGAATGATTATTCTGAACCATTAGAAGAAGAGGGCCAATAGCTCAGTTTTGATCCCATTGCCTTTTTCTTTTCTGAGCAAAAGTGACAGCCCTGGCCGGTGTGGCTCAGTTGGTTGGAGCATAGTCCCGTAAACCGAAAGGTCATGGGTTCGATTCCTGGTCAGGCACATGCCTGGGTTGTGGGTTTGGTTTTGGTCGGGGCGTGTACTAGAGGCAGTCAATTGGTGTTTCTCTTCCTCTATCCCTCCCTCCCTTCCCTTCTCTCTAAAAATAAATAAATAAAATAGTTTAAAAAACTGACAATTTAGCTACTCTATTGACTTTTGACATATCATTTTTATAGTTGTAAGAGGCACTGTGCTTGAAAAATAAAAGTTCTGTTCTGTTGAAACATGTAATAGGTATGTGCCTCATTAACTTAATGGCAGAGCAAAGGTCAATTCATCAGGTATGTCCCTAATGGAACAATTTTGGCATAAAAAAACATACTATTTCGCTTTAACCTTGAACTTCATCTCTGAAGTTCAATTGTCAGGAAGGATAGAAATAGAATTGGTATAAATTGCTAGACATATGTTTTCAAATTGCACCAATAACAAGTACTTAAAGGATTTTAAAATAGTTTTTAGCCCCTAAGAATGTACACATTTAGCCCTCATTTAGATTTTCAAAAATCCATTCTGTGCAAAGGTAGGGGACTGCTTATCTTTATTTTCTTTCATAGTTGCCTCTTTTCTAAAATTGTACCTGAGTATCTTCGGTTTTTCTGCCTTAACAATGTCTTGCTGTTTTGTATCTCTGCCTCTTAATAGTCTTATATATCTAGAACACAATTAAGAACAAAGAACTGAGCAAAAGGCCTTCTGAAAACCAAAACCTGTTGAGCCTTTATAGTTCCTCTAGTCAGACCCCAAACAATGCTGCTTGGGTCTCACTCAGAGCAGCATTGTTTGTTCGTAATCTATTCACAATTCTGTTTGTTCATAATCTATTCACAATTCTAACAATCTTGGTGCAAAAAGAAACCTATGCATTGTTTAAGTTCTATATGCAAGATGATTGTGTAGGGGGCAATTAATGTTGAGGGACACAAAGAATATTGAGATCCTTTTTATTCTCAGGCGCTTGAACCTTAGTAAGGCACTATAAAGCATTCACACAGCAAAGAGTAAAGCAGTGTAGGAGGAGGAGAGTGTCGTGGGGAATCACTAGCAGAGTGCTATGTGGTTCAGAAGAGGGGGAGATTACATAGTTACCTAACTTCCATACCTGCAATATTCATCTGAAAGAGCAAATTTAGAAGAGGGAAGAACTGCTATAAGCTGATGAGTTAATGTCAAGAGAGAATCTAGCAATATTCTACAAAACAGGTGTGTGAATTTAAAATGTCTAGGAGTCACTTAGTGTAAGGTCAACTTTAAGAGGTTTTTAGGACATCACTGAATAATACATAATCAGTATTGTAATGATTTATACACTTTTAGCATTGGAACTTCTCTTAAATGCCATCTATGCTCGGGATGTTATTAATGACATTCTGAAAGGGTAGGTCACTTGCTTCAAATATTCTGGAGCAGGGGAGGTCATCTCTGATGCCTACTTTCTCTCACCTTTTTCATCCTTCCCAGCTGCCATCCCCATCTAATCAATCACCTTGTCTTTTTGCCATTAATTTTCTTAAATTTATATTCCCTTTCTAAAAAAATCTCAATTTATACTGCCTTATATCAGACCTTCAAGATCTTATATAAGACCTGGAATTCTTTCCTTGATTCCTAACTCATCCTTCTTTTTCAATTTCTTAGTATTCTTAAGTCTGTATACCACTTATCCAGCCAGAGACACCTGGCCGAAATGCAGATCGGATACTACACTCGCTGACATTATGCTGTAACAGCTTTCTGTTCCTTGCATGATGAACATTGAACTCCTATCCAGTCCTTCCTTCCCTGCTTTATACCAGGAACTCCTGATACTATATTTATAATATTGGGGTGGGGTGGGGGACTTGGCATATTGCCCCCTTTCCCTTGCTCATCCCTTCTTCAAATTCACTTGGCTAACATCTCAACCTTTAGGATTCACCTCAAATGTCATCTCCTCCAGGAAGCCCAGGCTAACATAGGAAGTCTTTTACTGTCCGGTGTTGGATTTTCACTGCATTCTACTTTTGAATTGACTCATTGTACAATAATTATGCATTTGTTTCCCCTATTTGAATGTGAACTCTTTGACAGACCATGTTTTATTCATCTTTGTATACCAAAGCCCATATTAGGTGCTCAATATTAAGACATATTAATATGTCCAATCAATGTGCATTGAATGCATGCACTGCTATTGGAAATAAAGCTACCTGAACACTAATAGCAAGTGTTCTTCCTTTTACACTCTTGGTTCGTGAAACTGGCCATGAATGAGAGTCACCTGGGAAAGCTTTAAAAAAGCACAGATCTCTGGGCTTTACTTTTGCTCTAGTAAATCAGAATCTTTTCTCTATATTTTTGTAAGGTTTCCCAGGTCATCCTTATGCGTCAATCTAGCACTTGATCTCTTATCATGAGTCTTAAAGAATAATCACATTT
>PVKM010029393.1:0-17794 GCA_004027735.1 Carollia perspicillata | reverse complement strand
CTGCGTATTGGTGGTTTATTTAGCAAAGGCTTTCTGGTATAATGCAAAGTCTTAGGGACTCTGCCTTGGATCTTGCAGGGAGCATTGAAGGTTTGGGGGCAGAGATCTGATGCAATCTTATCTGCATTTTAGAAAGTGCCTATGGGTAGGAAACGGTTCAGGAGGAACAAGGTTAGAAGTGGCAGACCAGACAGGAGGCGACTGCAGTGGTCCAGGCAAGAGATGATGGAGGCTCGGGGAGGCTCGCACTGCCTCCTTGCTTCTAGTTTTAGCCCCCCTGCCCCCTGCATGAATGTGCGATAATAAAATCAAAGGAGCTCGGGGGGAACTACAGAAAACACTTAACCTACTCATGAAATTTTGCAGAGAAAGACTGAGGTTAAGAGACACATCCCAAAGACATACAATTGATCTATCACAGGATTTTTCAAAGTACAGTAAGTCCTCACTTCCTGATGTCGATAGGTTCTGCCATTTTAAGTGAAAGGACGCATGACAAAGTCAATTTTACCACAGGCTAATTGATACAGAAAAGAGGTAAGTTCCTACAACATCTCATCAATGTTATAACAAAACAACACTGAATGAAACGACATTATTTGAGGACCTGCTGTACTTTCTGTAAGATATTAACAGGCATTACGCACAAAAAGTAAGAAAGGAAAAGGAATTCAAAGGTGTTTGGGAAACCCTGTATTAAGCAGCTAAGCAGTTTCGTTGACTGCAGGGCTCCTCAGAGCTTTCGTAAGCTCAAGTTCCCTGTGAGCCTCCCAGAGAGGGATAAACATTTTCCCCAAATGGGTATGTTTCTCATAAAAACACCCCGGAAAACTGGTGCCCAGCGTTCCTCCCCTGCGCCACACCGTCTCTCACTGACTCAGGTGAATCGCCTGCATCTTCGCAGCACAGACGTGCCGCAGCTTCGGCCTGCCCTGCAAAACCTAGCTAACTCTTTCCTCCTCACTTCTCCTGTTGTTCAGGAAGCGTAAATTAACTGAGTTGGTCTGTACTGTCTGGGCCTCTAGTGGGGAGAGTTATTTCCAAATCAAGGGAGGCAGAGCTGTGAGACTGAGTGCAGGCCCTAGCTTTGTTAATATCTTTTTATATAGTCATAAAAAATAAAAGCCAACTGAGGCTTACTTTTTTTCCACATTTTTCAAATAATGAGGCCGAACCAGATGATCTCTTTTTCTAGCTCTATGTCTGTACAGTCAATGTCATGGTTAAAGTCTCTTTGATCTCTCTTAGCAAGGCCAGAAACTATCTGACAGGGCAGTGACTTAATTAAACTCAATCTTCCCTGTTGTATGTCCAGGTCCACCCCTTGGGGTGACTGATCACTGCCCCTGAAAGGTATGACACCCCCGCACCTAACAAAACACACCTTCTCTTGTCTCCTCATATCCTGGCATGGAGTTAGGAGTGGTCCCCCCGAGAGCATGTTGCCATCTTTTCATAGCCTTTTGCACAGACAATCAGCCCACGCCATGACCAGATGTGAATGGCCAAGCTCAGGCCTCCCGATGTCTCGCCCAGTAGGCACTCTCTCCTAGGCACCATGACCTTTTGATTATGCCAAACAACTCCTCACTCCCGGTGGCCTCAGTAATCACCAAAGCTGCCATCCTTCAGAGAGCAACACAAATTCCTATCAGGTCCACACTCTGTCATCATGTGGCTCAGAGCTGACTGCCCAGGCTGCCACAGCCAATCCCAGGCACTTTGGTCACAATGAAACAGCCTCGGGGAAAATTGCTGGCTCACTCAGCCTTGCTCCAGCTGCAAGCAAAACCTGCCAGACCTCATTCTACTCCCAGCTTCCTTCCCCAGGCCCGTCATCTTTTAGACGTGTTCCCAGGGGAGCACAGTGTCTCTTGTGGTTGGACTCTGTGTGCATATGGAAACATCAGCTGCATAGTTTATCACTCCAATGCATTCTCATTCCCCTGACTAAAGGGGCATGGGTCTGCATTCGTATCAGGAGAGACAGACAGATTTCTACATATCGAATGTGTTTATGAATAAATATATGCTACTTGCCAGTCACTTTAACGCTTCCGTGTCGTTGCTACTCCTTGGTTTAGGACCTTCTATCCCTTTACTTCCTATTGCCATCCCATTCGCATATGGAAGACTTCCAGTTCTCAGCCTTTGGTAACAAAATTCCAGTTCTCCTTAGAGAATCCACCCTTCCCATGTGATTAAGTTCATGTAGGTTTGTGGGGATGGCCCCACCCTCTGGCTCTGGGACAGATACACAAGACAGCTTGGTCTAGTCAAAGCCTATAGTCACCTGGCCACCATGAGTGGTTCAGGGACATGCTGGTGACTCATGTAGGCCAATGACAGTCAGCCCAGAACTTCTGCTGGAAATTATGAGAAAAACAGCACTTTGCACTGAGATGCTGAGGTGGCAAGATATAAGCCTAGACCTTCAGCAGCTTTTTCTGCCACAGCTTAGGAGTGTCAATGAAGCCAAAAGAAAGGAAAAATAGAATCCAGAGAGGAAGGCACACTATTGATAATATTGTTGAGATTGTGAATCCCGCCATGCACGAAACTAACTCTGTACTCTGGCTTTTCAGATCTGTGGGCCAATAAGTGACGATAACGATGACGGTAATGGTGATGATGACCACCCAAGGCAGCAGACGCTGGCAGAATGGATGCTGTGGTTTGCCACCCTAGCATCCTTGTAAGACCAAGGCACTCCTGCCATCAACACCTGTGAGTGCTGCCTGCCAAGGGTCCAGTGATTGCTTCACAAAACCACCTCAACCAAGGTCATGTTTCCTCCACAGAAGCAGCTCACATCTGATGATGGATCAACGGAGGGTGCACAGGCCCAGACCCCTAGTCTCAATTCCAGACAATTCTCCAAATCCACTTTCCCCAAACTGCAATTTAACGCCTCCCCCCGCCAAACCCCGCTTCCCTCGCTGCCTCATAAATGCTATCCCCCAGATCAGTCTCCACGCATTGCCTGCATGCAAAGCCTCGTTTCCTGGGGAACTTGATCTAAGACAGTGAGGTTTCTGTATTTGTAACCAAAGGAGTTCTAATAATATGCAGTCCTACAAGACCCAACCCGAATGCCATTTCTTCCATAAAACCTTCAACAACGTTCAATGCTTCCTCCTAAGCTCCCAGGGCTTAACTTGTACCTTCATTGACACACCCATTCCTCTCTATATTAATAGTCTGTCTGTCTGTCTCCTCCTGAAAGTCTGTAAGCTCTCAAAGGCTTTTTTCATGTCTGCCTGAGCCCTGACCACTTTGCACATAACTTGCACTTGTCATAAACTGAGGGTCATCATAAGAAGCGTCCTCTTGAAATTCCTCACTGTGATCACGTTGAGAAGCTGTTAAGATTGTATTAGTTATCTACCGCTGTGTAACAAATTATCCTAAAATTCAGCAGCTTAAGTCAACAAATGTGTATTATCTCACCATTTTCTCCTGGTAGGGGATCTGGAGGCAGCTTGGCTGAATGGCTCTGGCTCAGAATCTCTCACAGGATCATAGTCAAGATAGCAGGCTGAGCTGCAGGCACATGATGGCCCAACTGGGGCTGAGGGATCTGCTTCCCGAACGGTTCACTCACATGTGAGTGGGTGAGGCCTTGGCAGGAGGCCTTAGTCCCTCGCAATGAGGCCCTCTCCTCAGGGCTGCTTGAGCATCCTCACAACATGGCGGGTGGCTTCCCCAAGCATGAAAGATCCCAGGGAGCGCAAGGAGAAAACCACAATGTCTTATGTGTCCTAATATTAAAGTTCTCACACATAATAGGGGAAGAACTAGAGCTTCCCTTTGGAAGAGATGTCTCAAACAAATTGTGGGTATATTTTAGAACCACCCTAAGGATGTTGTTTATTATATTGCATAGTTTCCTCGCTGAGCCATAGGAGAATCTTTCCTAATCCCACTAGGAAAAAACCTAACCCTTTTCATAAGTAGCTTGATTGTTTTTACCATGTGTGCCCTATAAATTGGGTAACTGGCTTTGTTCTACTCTTGGCTCCTCAGAAATTTAAAATCAGATTTGTAGCTTACCGCCATCTGAGTTAAAATATTTCATGACATGTAATTTAAATGCTATCCTCATTTCTAAGTTTTGTTTTTCTCTTCCCTGGTTTTCCTTGTGCATCATTTTTCTTATTTTAAGATTTACTTTACTTTGCTATATGCTCTGCATACTAATAAGCTGCCTTAAATCCTTGTTTAGGACAAGGCTAGGTATAAATAAATAAGTGCAAGCATACAAATGTATACATATGCACCTAAAATAGGGCTTTTGATTTACTAGTATATGTCCCTAGAGTCAGAGCTCCAAACCATTTTTTAAAATCCAGGGCATTTTCCCTGACAGAGCCTGTGGTAAGAAGAATAACAACAACATTTACAATAACTGCTAACAGCCCCTGTGCTATAATGATGTGCCGGGCACCGGGCTCAACAGTCTCATGACTTCATTCAACCTTCATGTTGCCCTTTCAATATAAATACTGGCATGATCCCCACTCTACAAATAAGGTTTGGAGGGGTAAAGAAACTTTGTCAAGGTCACATTTCTAGAAAGTGGCAGAGCCAAGATTCAAATTCAAGGTCACTGGGGCCTTGAACCAAACCTATTAGCTGCTTCTGCTGTTTTAGAAGAAATAGAAAATATGTTTTCACATGTTGTCAGTGAGAAGACTGAAGCCTGTAGAGATAAATTCAAAGTCATCAAGTAGTCATTCAACATTCCTGGTACCCAACATGATGGCAAGAGTTTTGGGGTTTATAACGGAAGGGAGAACACACAACTGAGGATTTCACAGTCTAAGCAGCAACAGGTGACTTACAAATGTAAAGCAATTTTTAAATAGAATTTACACGAGTCAAAAAGAAGATAATACTCAGTAAATGCTACAGGTGATCTAAACCTTCTTAGTAACCTTCTAAGAAGGTGAGATTTAGGCTGGACCTTGAAGAATGGACTAAATTTGGACAGATAAAGAGGATGCTGGAGTACTGGTATGGGAAGTATCACAACAATGAAACTCTCTAGACATCATGTCAATAATCCCAAAACCTTTGGTCCCTCAGGAACTACTGCTTAGATCAACCAGCTAATGTGCCCAGTAACTTGTAGAGAGGAAATACGCATACGTGTATCCATATACGTATGCATATACATTTTAAATGAGGAAAAAAGTCAAAAAGTAGCAAGAAACATAGGCATTGGAATAGAAAATCAGAGCTGGTACAATAGTGGCTCTGTCAAAAAACAACAGACAGAGATGATGGGGCGCAAAGAAGCTGTCAAGCACCGTACCATCATTTCTGATCTGTAAGCTGAATCAACACACGTGGGTAATCCCCATAGGAAGAGTACTCTGTGCAGGATCATAAGCCATATGTCATGCTTCCAGCATGGCTGGAAAGGACTGAGCTCCTGAGATCTGTTTGCTCATCTGTAAAATGGGAATAGTACAAATCTTTTCTCTGTGAAGATCAAATCATATCATTTACATGAAAATGCTTTCCAGCCCATAAAAGACGATAATGATCCTATAACAAATCATGTTTAAAGGTAAAGTTAACACAGCTATTGGAGATAATCTAGTAGACTCATCTTCCTGATGTCTGAATGCCCACCGCAGCTTGAACTTGAACTTCCCATTGTCAGGGAATTTCCTTCCACACAAGACTGTGTATCCCATTTGGGGCCAACCTGAAGGGAACTAAGAGCTGCCTCCGGCCACGGGTACATAAGGGAGGAGTAAAGGCAGTCATGCCACATATTCTCCATCGATGGTAGGTCAGGGAGGCAAACCTGAACAAGGGGCAGCGCCTCTCCCCCACTGTCAACATCACTGTCACTCTTGTCCCACCAGTCCCACTCATCTCCTACACCCTATCATTCCTGGGGCCTAGGAGTGGAATTGTCAGTCTTCCATGTCACAGTAAAATAGAAGTGTCCCCCTGCCGGACATTCTGTGTTCCTACTAGGGGCAAGTTGGAAGTCTGTCTCAGTGACCTCTTGCTCACCCCCCAAACCGGCCAGCACAGGACTAATTTGCCTGGGGAACAAGGTGAAGAAACCATTTCTTTCCATGCAGACATCCCCTTAGTGGGTAATGAGGCAAGCTGCAGTGGCCGGATCTGCTGTGTAAGGCTGAAATGTCTCTAAAATAGAATATGGCTCCAAGTTTTCCATGGGGCACCTGCATCAGCAGTTCTGTAAGTAAGTCACCCAGGGGAAGGAACTTTCTCTTGGGCATCCTTTGCCCCTAGCAAATCACAGCTGTGCAAAGAGAAAAAAGTAGGGTAAAGAGACGGGGCCATAGCCTGGGAAGGGGCAGGAGGAATAGGAGAATCAAGAAAAGGAAATAAAGCAGGACACTGGCCTCACCTTTTACCACTGATTCTAGAAATTGTTCTCAGGCCATACCAAGCAACCTACATGCCGATTGCATGCGGTTTCTCCCGTCCAGGCCTTCTCACGTGTTCTTCCTGCCCCTGGAATGTTCTGTTTTGCTTTGACATCACTGCTCATGCTCACTCACTCACCACTCATAAGGTGTCAGCTGAGCTGTCACTTTTTCCAGAAAGCTTTCTGAAACCTGGGTAAGGGTCTCCTATAATTCCACTGTCATTGTATTGGTCACACTATATTCTTACAACCTTTTACTTATTTGTCCCTCACTAGTAAAAACTGTATCCAACATCAATGGAATGCTTAATAAGTGTTAATGCATTTTACTTAATAGCACAGTAATTCTACAAAGTAATGTACCCATTTTACAAATGCAGAAACAGGCTCAGACAGGTTAAACACCTTGACCAACATAACAAAGGTTATTAACCTAGCAAGTGGCAGAGATGTGTGTGTTTGAAAAGCATATCTGCCCACACACTCTTAACTGCCATGCTATACAGCACATCCCCTTACATGCTGGGCTCCACAGGCCAAGGACTGTGCCCCAGGCACTTGGTATTCTAGCACTGGTGTGCCCAGCCAAGAGGTGACACTCAACGTGTATTGGTTGATTAAAGAAAAGTATCATAGGCTGAATGTTTGTGTCCTCCCAAAATTTATATGTTGAAATCCTGACCACACGATGATGGTATGAGGAGGGTAGAGCCTTTGGGATGGAATTAGCACCATTATAAAAGAGGCCCAAGAAAGCTCCCTTGCCCACTTTGGTCATGTGAGCTCACGTTGAGAAGACGGAAGTCTGCATCCCAGAAAAGGGCCCATACCAGAATTCCACCATCTTGGTACTCTGGTCTCAGACTCACATCCTCCAGACCATAAGAAATAAATTTCTGTTGTTTATAAGCCACTTAGTCTGTGGTAATTTGTTGTAGCAGCTCAACCAGACTAAAAATGAATACAGCAATGAATGAATAGAATCATTACACATCAGACATAGAAGATTCCCTAGGGTCAATTCTTATTTGGAGAAATGAGGCTAATTGAAGGGCATTATTCTCATGTGAGTGTGTGTTTCTCAGAGCAGCCAGCAAAAAAAAAAAAAAGAAAGAAAGAAAGAAAAGAAAAGAAAAAAAACAGAATTTGTCCTAACCAACAAGGGAAGTCAGAACCAAAGAAATTCCCAAGGGTCAGGCTGAAGAAGGAGACCAGGAATGAGAGATGAGGTAAGGAGTCAGGAGCTCTGGAGGCTAGGAACAGGAAAGGATGCAAAGTACAGGAAAGTCAAGGAGAGAAAGACCAGGAAAGATAATAAATCAAGGGGTGATTCGTGCTAGCCACAGAGTGTAGGGGGTGAGCTGGTTGCCTTAGAGTCATAGACAGATAGATAAAGACATATAACCCATAAAGACCCATATGGCTTGGATCAGAAACTGCCCCCACACCCCTACTCCCTTGCAACTACTACATGTTGCTCCCCTAAGCCATGTCTCACAACAACTCTCTCCCTTTATTTATAAACACTCATTCTCTGGACCAGCTCCTTTACTTTTTCCCACAATTGTTCTCATAGCAGTTTTAATATTCCAGATCCAAAGCTCAGGTAAGCTAAGAATGGGCTAGATATTGAATATAACCTTTGCAAGGTCTGAGGTGGGTGAGGAAGGGCATACTCATTAACTAATACTCACTCATTAACTCTTACTTAGTACACTAAACCCATTAAGCTCCATTCCTGCAGAATTTGTTTATTACCCATATGAATAAAACTTTTAAAAGGCTATAAACACCTGTTTGATGCCTCTTGTGTGCCAGGCATTAGCCTGGAAGACGCAGACACGAGTAACACGAGGTTAATTCCTACAAGCCCAGCAAAGGACTTGATGTTCAGCGAAGGAAAGCTCCAACAGCATTCCATCCGAACACCTGTGCACAAGGCAGGGTCCTGGTCCAGGGCCACTGGGCCACAGTGCTGACCAGCTGGGATCTTGGGCAAGTTAAGTGACCTCTGTGTCCTCGTTTCCTCATGTGCAAAATGTAAAATTGTTATCTTTACTTCATCGGGTTGTCACGAGAATTAAATGAAACAGCACATCAGAAAGCATTTTGTGAAAGTGAGCAGCACTCAGCATCTTCCGTTGTCATTACTAGAAATTCTTCAGCCTCACCACAGTGCTGCCCTATTTAATAGGCAGATTTGCTCGGATCCCTAGAAGAGAGATTTAAATCCCATGGACATAGACTTTTAACAAATAAAAGAAACCTCAGTTGAGTCCAATTGATCTGAAGTAATGTGTACTGAGGACCTATGGCACACAGAAGACAAAAGTGTAATTAAACCTTACACCAATGGGGTCAGCTAGGGACTGTCCCCCTGTTTTTAAGAGGCTCAGAGAAGTAAAGTGACTTGCCCGAGTCACAAACAAATACACAGAGTGGGCATTTTTGCACAGCTCAGCCAGTCTCCCCTGTACCATGTTGCAGGGTCTTCCCCCTCTCCCCCTCCCACCCCCCTCCCTCCCCCGTTCCCACTCTCTGGAAAATGTTTTATTCAGCCCTGAATCAGTAACCTCCAGATAGTCTATCTCAATGGATCTCCACACTCCCTGACCCAATGATAATTTTTCTCCTCACTTTACAATTCCATTATTCAGCAAGAAACCCACAAGAGACAAGCCTATCAGCAATGAAAGGAAAGGCATATATAAGCCAGTTTCTTTATCAGTCTCTCCCATGCTTGTGATTTCAAGCTGTGTAGGAGGAACGGGAGCTGTAAGTAATGCTAATAGCATCATCCAAGGAGCAGCGGGTAACAGCTCAGAGTCCTGGGGAGGAATTGCCTTTGTGCCATGTGGGTTTTTTGTTATACCATCCTGGCTGTGACATGAGATTCAGAGAGATCAGATATGATGGGTTTAGAAACCCCACTAACTCATGGTCTACAGCTGCTCAGAAGAAGACGGACAGAAGCAAAGAATGGGTTCTCCCATATATTGCCCGGAAAGACTTTGTACTTCCTTGCTAGGTAAAGAAGACACACTACACCCTTGGAGAACCTGGCAGTATTTACCTGGGAGAAGAGTTGGGAGGAAGGCCTTGTCACTGCTGGGGGCTTCCCTGAGGCTCAGAGGGCTGAGCAGGTAGAAACTGAACTTTTGGGGAGCAGCTACAAAGAGGTAGACTGCATCTCCAATCAAGGGGGAAATTAACATTCCCTAGGAAGTACATGCACTCCAGAGGAAGTGGGTGCCCCGCCCCAGAATGGTCATGAAAAGTGAGGAAAGCCCTGAAGGAATGTCACAGAACATCTCATGGTGGTGAGGTGATCACATGACCCCAAATTCTGTTGGGATTCCAATGCAGGGGTCAGGGGAGAGTGACATGAGACAGTGGTCACATGAGACAGTGGTCAAAGTCACAGAATCAGAATTCCAGGTTTACGGTTTACTACCTGTGTAACCCTATTTAAGCTACCTGACCTCTCTGGGCTTCAACTTTTTTTTAATGAGATAGATTTGTGTGTGTATGTATGTGTGAGAATTAAATGAGTTAATCTCTGTGTAGCACTGAAAAGGAGTGCTTGCCTTGTGGTGAGTACTCAGTGGACATGCACTAAGTGTACACCTATCAGGTGCCAGGCTCTCTCTGAGCTTCAGGGATGGACAGTCAGTCAGGTACAACACATGGAGACTTACTCTCATGAATAAACAAATACATGATAATTTCAGACATTGAGGAGTGCCACAAAGGAAATAAAAGACTATAAAGAGTGTAATGAGATAGAGAATCTTTGAGAAAGGGGTTAGGGGCCACTAACAAGGGCAGGTGGAGAGGATCCCTCTAGGCTGAATTCCACTGAATCGAGAGAAGAAGCCAGCCACGCTGAGTGGGAACATCCAGGCAGAGAGGCCAAGAATCCCAGAAGCCTTGAGGCAGATCAAAGCTGACTAGAGTAAGGAACAGGGGAGAAGAAACCCGCGTGTCTCAGAGCAGAGGGGGAGCGGATGGAGAAACTGTGTGAGATAACATCAAAGAGGTAGGCTGGGTCCGAGCCTGTGGGGTGTTGTAGGCCGCCATGCAAGCTTGGGATTTATTCTACCGCAAGTGGGTCTTAGGCAGGGCGAGATGCTATATAATTCACACTCTACAGAGATCATGCACTTGACTTTTAAAAACCTGCTGTACATGATCCTTCCTGTTCTTTCCCCATTTACAAAGGTCCCTGAGGCCCTAAAAGAGCGCCAAGTTACAAGAAAGAAGGTGTCTCTAAATAATCTCAGAGGCCTCCTCGGGCTGACCAGGAACACTAATGTCAGGTCGTTGTGGAGTAAAAATAAACCTTATCTATTAAACCAGTGGGGGATGAAGGAAAAAGGGAGAGGGAGAGAGAAGAAAGGAGGGGGAGGGAGGGAGAGGGCAAGCGCATGCCTGCTGCTACCAGAGGAAATCAAATGCGGGGGCAGGAATGAACTGGGCCAGTAGCAGGAGACCTTCCGTCCACTTCCCTCACAGTGCCTCGAATGGAGTAAATCATTGTTTCTCAGTAAATAAGTGGACTCTGTCGGGAACCAGCTAAACTGTGTCATGGGCCAGTAACTAACCATTCTCCTTGCAAATATGGGCTATAAAGGAAAGTAGCAGAAAATAAAGGGAGCAGACCAGGTTAGCCTGAGACCCCATCTTCCAGGTATCCTACTTCCCTTTCCAGAAACCAGGTTTCAAATAATTTTTTTCTCTATCAGTCCAGACCACCTTTTTGAGCCCTTGCCATAGGAAGCATTGGCTTTCATAGTTATAAAGCACAGAGTCCAAGGCACAGGTAGGTGAGTTCTAGGCAATAAAGAGGCACTTGCTAATCCTATGCATCCTGACTGATGCTGCCACATCCCAAGAACTACAGGTCCACCAGGTGAACACACCTGTGCACACTCACTTACCCAACAAGCATTTTCTGAGTGTCTACTTTGTACAAGGCACTAGTCTGAGTACTGGGGATACAGGAGTGGACCAAGCAGATAAAATTATTTTCTTGCTAAAATAGCCAATAACCATATACAAGAAAGGCAAGGTTTCCATTCTCATAAGTAGACAAATAAATATAATTTCAGATGCTGATAAGCTCTATGAAGAAAATGATCAAGTACAATATAATAAGTGCATTTGAGGAAGGAGCAGTGGGACATCGACCAGGGCAGACAGAAGCTAACATTCTGATAGGGTGGAAAGAGATAATAAGCGAACAAGTAAAATATGTGTCAGGTGGTAAGAAGCACTAGAGAAAAAATCAAGCAGAAAGGCATGGAGCAATGGCAGGGAGGATGTTTAGTAATGGGGGGGGATTAACATAAGGGATATCTAGGAAGTCATATATTCAAGCCTTGTGACGCTTTAGTTATGAAGACACAAAAAAGGAAGGAGTCAAGGATACCTCCTCTATGTCTGGTTCATACGATGGACGGAGGTGTCATTTACTAAGGTAGAGGACAGTGTGGGAAAACGGATGTGTGTAGAGAAGACTTTGAGTTTGGTTCTGAACATTTCTCTGTGATATTCAAATAGTGGTATTGAGCAGATGCTGGGCATCAACACATAGATGGTAACTGAAGTTTGGGGCATTGTTATGGACTCAATATTTCTGTCCCCCCGAGAATTCATACATTGAAATACTAAGCCCCGATGTGATAGTCTTAGGAGGTGGAGCCTTTGGGAGGCAATTAGGCCATGAGGGTGGAGCACTCATGAATGGGATCCGTGCCCTTATAAAAGGAACCCCAAAGAGCTCTCTCACCCCTTTCCATCACGGGAAGACTCAGCAAGAAGACAGCTGTCTATGAACCAGGAAACAGGCCCTCACCAGACACTGACTCTGCCAGCACCTTGATCTTGGGCTTCCTAGCCTCCAGAACTATGAGAAATAGATGCTTGTCCTTTAACTCACCCAGTCTATGATACTCTTGTTATAGCAGCCCAAATGGACTAAGACAAAAATGAATGAGGATTCTTAAAAATGTGAAGGTCTGCAGTCCAGAATAGCAATGGCAGCTCCCTGAATTTGTCCTTGACCCAGGCTCCTTCCATCTTTCTGCTCCATCATTTTTAGAATGCAGCCCTTGTCACATGGTCTGAAATGGCTGCAGGAGCTCCAGCCATCAAGTCTGGCCAGACAGGAAGCACACTGGTATTTCCGTTTTGCTATCAGTTTGTTCTGAGACCTTGGGAAACTCACCACCACTCCTTGGACCTGTCTTCCCATCTGAACAAGTGCCTTTTGCTCTAACATGTCCTGACTCTGTCAGAACAAGGACTGAGTAGCTCTCATCCAAAGCAGGGAGTCTGGGACACGGCCATACAAACAGAGTATTTATTGATTTGACTGAGAACCTGACCTTTAAATATTCCATTTTTGTATGGGAGCTTTGGATAAGAGCTCTCCAAGGAACTCTGAGGGTAATTGCTTTTGCTTCTGCTTTAGAAGGGACTGACTTTGATGCAATGCTGTTCTCATCTGCAGGTTTAATTTAGCTCTTTTGTCTGCATTAAACTCACTGGGAACCATCCTTTGTGTGGAGCCAAACACATCACATGGCCAGCCATTTCTAGCTGAATTTAGACTTGCCCTTTCAGCGGAGGATCCTGGGATGTTGTGATGGCTGAGGTTGGGCAAGCGGACTGCCGATTCCCTCGGGATCCTTTCTGAGCTGTGAGTAATCTGAACCAGCCACTGGGTGTCAGCATTGTTTTGTCCAACTGTAGGGGAAAAATAGATACTTCTGCGGTTTGGGAGCTGTTTATGCAGTAAGTTTGGACTCCAAAGTGGACAGAACTGCAATTCACATTTTTATAGCTCTTAGCATTAACCAAAGGTGTTCATGCCTCTGTCTTTACATCTAGAAACTCCCTTACTCCTTTCAGCCCCTCTGTGTCACTTGCCTAGGTTACTGATACGATCCCCATTGCCAGTTTTGTGTCCTTCGTGTCTTTCTTTTTCATCTGGGAAAATCAGGACTGTAACAGGCTCAACTATAGAATAATGTGACCCTGTCACCGAAGGTTTGCAAACAGAAGCTCCAAAACCTCCTGGAAGATGTGTGTGTGTCTTATACATATACATACATGTCTATAAGTGTGTATGTCTACATATAGACACACACACACATCTCATCCTGCTGAGAATGTCCCTGACCCCCAGTTGTCCCTAAGCTGTTTAGCTTTGCAGACAGAGCATCTAGTGCTCAGCTGCCTCCAAATTCTCCATTTCTCCTGTCCCAAACATCTTGCTTCGGTAAGAATGAACATTCCCAAAGAGAGCTGCGTGTTCTCCATGCCTTCGACTCCCTTCTTACCAGGGAGACCTCTATTCATTCTTCTAGAGCCCTGTCTAGGATGCTCGCTGGGCGCCATTCCCCCAGACCCACTCCCTAGCCTACGTTTAGTACCCTTTCTGTACACACCCAGGGCACATGGGCTAAACATGCAGTTTGCCCCGGAGTGTCCGAGCTAGCTGTGATGTGTCTGTCACGCACTAGATTGTGAACTGCTTTAGGACAAGGACCTCCAGCTCTTCATCTCTGTATCTCTGGCTTCTGTCCACGTGTAAAGAAGGTTGTTGACATTTGGTACATGATTATTTAACCAAACTCAGCTGAAACCGTGTGTTTATTAAACTTACTTTGCTGAATCTGCAACATCTCTTACATGCATGCCATGCTCACAGTCCTAGTTGCAATTACCCTGGTTCAGAGATTTCCATACTGGTCACTGCCGTCGTTTGGTAACTTTTGCCACACCTAGGTATCACATGGGTGACTTTTTTAAAAAGACTTTTTCATTATAACCACTTATTTTGTCCCAAATAAATTTGTTAAAAAAATTTTAACTCTTCTCAGTGTGACATAGTTGGTTGGATCACCATCCCAATACACCAAAAGGTTGTGGGTTCAATCCCCGGTCGGGGCGGGGAGGCATATGGGAGGCAATAGATCAATGTTTCTTTCTTACATCAATGTTCTCTCTCCCTCTCTTCCTTTCTCTCTCTCTAAAAGCCACGAAAAGATGTCTTTGGGTAGGATAAAAAAATTTTAAGAAAACTTTATATTACTACCATAATTAAAAACTTGTATCACTTGTCACAAAGAGACAGTTAAAGAAAATAAAATTTTAAAACCACCCTATTAAATTCTAGCTAGACTATCTTGCCTGCTGCAGTGGGTACACTGAGACCATTAATGGATCTGCCATCCCTGACTGTAACCATGCCTCTTTGACACATGACTTTGAGCTCCTGTCCCTTCCAAGACAGAGCCCTTTCCTCCCTCCCTCAATTCTGAATTCGGCATAGAACTTGCTCTGGCCAATGCTGTTCCGAGCCTTGGCACTGCAGAGGCATGAAAAGCTCGGGCCTGGGATCATTCCTCTGCCATGAGAACGTGGCCAGGTTGGTCTGACAGGAGCATTTCAGAAATGCATGAAGCAGAGTCCTACTGCCCCAGCCAAGAAGCAGCCGAGAGTCTAACTGCTAAACTTGAGAGCAAATCCAGTCTTCCGAGCTAAGTAAAGATTTATTGTTGAAAGGCACTGAAGTTTTGTTGAATGTCTGCTACATACATTAATATGGCAATCGATAACCAATATACCTGCCAAGGCTCTGAGCCTGAAGCGTGTTTTCTCTTTGTTAAAAAGGTACTTTAGAAAGTGGTGGAGAGGTGTTAAAATACTAGAACCCAATTGAGAATGTCTCCTTGAAATAATCAGATGGATTGAAATAGAACTGAAAAGAGAATAATTGCCTCACTTCATAATTCAATATAATTCATCATAGTTCATACTTGAAATGTCTCTGTACCTTTCCCACACTTTGAGATACAATGTCCTAGTTCTTGCTCCTTCTGCCTTTTTTTGTAGACAAAGGATATGGCTTCCAAAATGGTCTTGGGCTCATTGCCTAAACACTAAAAGCTGAACGTGACTCAGATCCCAGGTGCTCCAGGATCTTGTCCCAGCCCTGCCCCTTCAGGCTGGCTCCCACTCTTTCCCCTGCTTTCTGTAGCAGGCCCATCAACCCAACTCGCTTAATGGTTACTGAGCACTTACTACGCAGGCTCAGCCAGAGGCAGGCATCTACCTGGAGGGGTGGGGAGGAGGAGGAGATGATTAAAGCGCAGTCTTTACTTTCATCAAGCTCTCAGCTCATAAGTAAAGCATGTAAGCAACCCCATGACTCCAATATGTGAAGAGTAAGTCAGTAAGCCACAGAAACCCATAGGATTGGTAGCTGACAGAGGTACCAGGAGGCAGACCGTATGTGGTAAAGTTGGAACTCCACCCCAGGCCTGTGTGAGCTCAGAGTTCTATGGTCATGATGTGTGACAGTCATGTCCAGAAAGATATTAGCAGACACATATATTCAGACTGCAAATAGAACGAGTGGGTATGGGTCAAACTGAGGCACAATGAAACTCAGCTAGATACAAAGATCTTGATGGAAGAGAATTGAGGGAAAATGTAAAGGAGCACTAGACAGGGAGTCAAGCAATCTGAGACTCACATCCTCATGCTGACAAGAGCAAGACTGGTGAACACCTATATGTAGTTTACTCTGATTTGGCCCCAGCTCCAAGTGCTCTGCATGGTCGTTCACTTGATCCTCACCACAATCGTGAAGTCAGTCTTATCATTACCACTATTTCACAGATAAGGTAACTGGGGCACAAAGACATTACACAGCTAAGAAGTAGCAGAACTGACTCAAACCCAGGCCACCTGGCTACAGAGTCCACACTCTTAGCCATTATGGTGTATGATAGTTAATAAAAAAAATTAAAAACCCTGGCAATTCCTATCCCCTCCCTAGGTCTCCACCTCAAATACAAGATGAAGAAGTTGGTTTAAATGATCTTTACAGCTTCTTCCAACTCTGATCTTTTTTTCAGTCTTGTTTTTCTAAAGGTCATAAAGGGAGGATATAGATGCTTTTCTTAAAGAATATTTTAAAATTAGATTTGTCTTAAAGAAGAATTGGACACAGTCTTGTCTAAAGCCTGGGAGTGAAGCAGAGAACCTCTCGTGGCCATAAAACAATGAGCGATAGCTCAACCTGTAAGGAATTCCTAGGGACCAAAAGCTGAGACCCCTTTCCTTCCAAGGATGTGCACCTTAGTCCACTCAGCCCGCTACAATAACAGCACCGTAGACTGAGCTGGCCAAAGCAGCACACATTTCCTTCTCACAGTTCTGGAGGCTGGGAAGCCCCAGCAGATCCACTATCTGGTGAGAGCAAGCATCCTGGTTCATTGGCAGCTGGCTGCCTTCTTGCTGTAACCTCATGTTGCAGAAGGGGCAAGTGAGAACGCTGTGTTCTCTTTTTACAAGGCCACCAATCCTGCTTGTGAGCGCTCCACCCCCGTGACCTCATCACCTCCCAAAGGCCCTACATCTTCAAATCCCATCACATGGGTGGTTAGGAATTCAACATAAGAACTCTGGGACACAAACATTCAGTTCACTGCAACATATTACATACAAGGACCTTCAAAACTCACTGCCCATCACTGACTAACTAACAGGTTCAATTCTCCCTTAAAAAAAAAGAATATAGTCTTCTAGCCAAGATGGAGGCATAGGTGGAAACACTGTCTCATCGCACAACCAAAATTAAGAACAACAAAGATTTAGAAACAATAACACAACCGAAACAGAAAATTGAACTAGGAAGTCTGACAATGATTCAACCAGACCGGTAAGAGGGGCAGAGTCGGCAGCCAGTGGAGAGGGAACGTGGCAGGAAAAGACAGTGGCTGACAGACCAGGAGCACAGGCAGTGCCAGCACCCTGGTGCCCAGCTGGCAGACCCCAGACGTGGGGAGGAAACGGGCAGGGCAGTTGGCCATTGGTGGTCACACATTCGTGCACAGATACACTAGGCAAGAACTGGCAGTGAGAGGGATCTCGCAGCCCAGGGCCCCAGCAAAGGGAAATAAAGCCTAAAAACACCGAATGAAAAGGTGCCAGGAGAGGCTCCCAGCCTCACAGGAGAGGTCACTGGGGAGACTCACAGGGTCCTGGAGCATGCATAGGCCCATCCACCTGGGAACCAGTGCCAGGGGGGCCCAGTTTGCTTGTGGGAAGCAGCAGAGGAGACACAAATCCGAGACAGTAAAAATCAGGCGCCATTGTTCCTTCTCTGACCCCACCTCCACAGACAGCCTAACAACCCTGTGACTAGGTTGCCCCACCCTGGTAAACACCTAAGGCTCCACCACACATACATAACAGGCACCACCTGACCAAAATGATTCAAACAGAACAGCTCAAACCCCAGAGCCAATACTTTTAAGTGACCAAAAGATAGCCAACCTATCAGATGCACAGTTCAAA
>PVKM010029392.1:0-17834 GCA_004027735.1 Carollia perspicillata | reverse complement strand
GAAGACCCCTCAGAAACCCTTCTGCCTGAGGCTTCAGCTTCAAGTGAGGAGATGGGAAGGGTTATTTAGGTTCATTCCAGCTCTGAAATTCCACTACTCTGACGTACACTCTAATGAGTGCATCACAAACACCGCCCAACAAGTGCTGGAAAAGGGTCAAGAAAACTGAATGGAACGACAGTCAATACTCCGATGGACAGGAGAGCAACGTCAGTGGCCTCCGTGGCAGAGGTGGCTCGGCGTTCGTTTTTAGGGTCACAGATCGGAGATGGTGAGGAAAAACACCATCCTTCTACATCTAATCACGAAAAGGTGGAAACTAAAGGAATCACAACACACTGCTGTTTGGGGGAATGTCCTGTGCTTTAAAGCCAGAGTAGATTCAGAAAAGGTGTTCCCTGTCAAACCTGAGCTGCGTTTAAATACGCCTGTACTATGAATTGTTGTCACAGAAACCAAACCAGAGCTTGACAAGAAAAATGTAGAAGCGTCAGGAGGGCTAGATCATAGGCATACATTTATTGCGTATAATGAGAAGGAATTAGAAGTTTAAAAAAAAGGGTGTTTCTCCTGCATGACACCCTTTACTGTCTTTTTCTGTAAGACTTTTGGATTTTCCTCTGATGTCCACAGTTCTAAACTTAACATGTAGCAGGTGTGTTGACAAAAACAAGATGCTCCCAAGGGCTTTCATGCCTGTTTCAAAGACTAAGTACTCAGTCTAAGTACTACAGTTAAGTACTCAGTGTAGTCACTGACCCCCAGCACGTGAAACCTCGGGGCTCTCCTTTGCCTAAGTGACCGAATGGCTCTCGGGCACGTCCACCCATCCTTTGGAGATGTGTCTAAAACTAAGCGGGACAAGGCCGGGAAGGCAGCATGGGCAGTACCGAAGCAGCCGGGCAGAAAGCAGCTCAGCGCAGAGTGGGTTCACTCGGACCCTGCCCGCCGGTCAGCAAAGCATCCTTGCCTTCAGTCACCGACCAAGTGGCTGCATTCTCCTCCTCTCTTTTTTAAGGGGAAAACTGCAATTGGAAGTCATCTGCCTGTGTTGATCCTGTTTTATCAATAATAAGTAACTCATTTGCTGACCTGAACTTTTGGAAAAGCTTGTGTATTTTTTTTTTAATGAATTTACTGGGGTGATAATTGGTTAAAGAAATTATGTAGGTTTTGGGTGTCCGATTCTATCAAAAAGCCCATGTATTCCATCTCTGCCTGACGCAGTGGGAAGGCTCCAAGCTCTGAAAAACACACTCGGTAGACACCAGGCTTGCAAAACAGGACTTGAGCCATGGGCTTGGATATTACACCACATTCGGAACAAGACCTAATTACAGTGCAATCACATAAACGCTTATGCTATCCTTACTCTCAAACCCAAATTTAGATAGAACATATGTGATGCTAAAGGAAACAAAATACATTTAATTTAATAAAAAAAAGTAAGCTTACTTCTTCAGCTGCTTCAGGAGGTTCTTCAGGTAAATCTGGAACCTAAAGAATCATAAATATTTAGTAATAGGAATATAAACATTTTGAAGAAGAAAAAGTAATCCTCCCCTGGCTGGTGTGGCTCAGTGGACTGAGTGCCAGCCTGCAAACCTAAGGGTCACCAGTTCAATTCCCAGTCAGGGCTCATGCCTGGGTTGCAGGCCAGATCCCCAGTAGGGGGCATTTGAGAAGCAACCACACACTGATGTTTCTCTCCCTCTTTTCCTCTCTGTCTAAAAATAAATAAATGAAATCTTTAAAAACAAGAAATCTCAACAAGAAGAGTTCCTTTCAATATAGCTATTAGCTACATCTAAGCTTAATGAAATCTTTTCATTTCATACACCTATGTAAGTTGACAGTGAGAATGAGAGCTCAATTAAACTTTTTTGGGTAAGCAACTATGTGCCAACAAAAGATCATAAAAATAAGATTTTAGATGACAGTTACCTATCTATACACATTTAAATAATTTTGTTTTACAGGACTGGTTAACAGCCACTCACTCGGGAAGCTTTCCTGACTTACTCATTGCTTCCCTAGGTCTGTTAATCTATTGAAAACCAGATGTTCAGAACTTTCTCTGACTAAAATACTTATTACCAACCATTTTACCTTTAGGGACACTTTTTATATTTTTTAACACTATAGATTCCATGTTTTATAACATTGTTTTTTAAGATTTTATTTATTTACTTTTTAGAGAGGAGAAGAGAGAGAAAGAAACATCCATGTGTGGTTGCCTCTCCCACGCCCCCCACTGGGGACCTGGCCTGCAAACCAGGCATGTGCCTTGACTGGGAATTGAACTGGCGACCCTTTGATTCGCAGGTCAACACAACCACTGAGCCACACCAGCCAGGGCCATGTTTTATAACGTTTTATCTAGCAAATATTGATTGTATTTATTAAGTAAGCCATCTGTTGTCCTTTGGTATCAAAAGCATGTGTTAGTCCACTCAAATTTACTATCAGCATGAAATAATCTTTGCTATTAGGAAACAGCAAAGATTCTTGAATTTTTAATTAGTTCGTATAGTTCATTAGACCTTTTTGAAATATTGGAAATAGTTCTCATGACCAGATTCTCACCCTCAGGCCCCGTGAAGGGACCAGGAAACCTCCAACTGAGAAGCATACATTAGAAACCTCTTCCAAGGACTGAGAAGATAACCTACCAGCTTTCCCTGAGAGTCAGTAAAAACAGCCTTCTTATTTCTAACCTTTGCTAGCTTTCAATGTAACTTAAGAATTAAAAATTTGAAAGGGAAGAAGGAATAATGAACCTGGGCACTGTGCCAAAGCGAATAGTCACTAACGCACTCCCTAGAAGGGCCACGAGGAAAATGAGACACGTGAATACTAGCCACTCACTGAGGAGGGCTTACTCTTGTCTTAGCTACCCACAGGAATGTTTCCTTAATAAAGACTATATTTTTTATTTCTACATAATCAAATTACTTCCTCAAAAAGAACTAAGTATTTTCTAAACCTACTATCATTTGTCTTCATAATCTTCTATGTTTGATTCAGAACACAAAGAGTAAGCAGGAAAAGGGCTCAGTGAAGGCGGTCCCTTTGTAAGGTAGTGGGAAGACATGACCTGGATTAAAAGCCAGTCCTCCTCCGCTCTGCACCGCCTCATCCCCGGACGATATTCCCGCTGCACAGTGATGCCGTGCAGTGATGCCGCGCAGTGAGCGGGCACGAAGTAACTAACCAACCTCCTCCGGCACGGGCTGTTCGCCAGGTGGTGAAACTTTGGTTGACGGCTTAGGCAAGTTCCGTCTCCTCGCTGCTTCTCTGTTGGATGTTTCAAAAGATGTCTGACTCTCATTTTCAAGCACTAAATCTTCATCACCCTGGTCAAGAACAACATAATTTCAAGAAAAAATGCTTTCTATCAACTTTATTCACAATAGTTATTTCTTTTATCCTGATGGAATTTCAGTACAAAATATAATGTAAAGCAGTTATAAGACCCTACAAATTAAAGCATTATCTCCTTAGAAAGTAAAACATGGAACCTGACATCTTGTAGACACTACCCTTACCCCGCTCTGGGGTTCTCTGATAGACACAAGGCTGAGAGAGACCTTTCCATTTTAATTGACGCCCCCCCCCCAACTTTTTCAGAAAGATGGAATAAAGAAGACAACCTGGATACTATCCTTTCCTCTTTTCAGGAAAGGAAGTAAGGCAGTGCAAGGAATTATGCCTTAAAAGCTGTGAAAATAGAACATATATGTAAAAACAGGTCCGGGTATATGACCATGCAAAACTTCCATAGCTGAATGCAGCCGTAGTGTCTTGTTACATATAATCACATCCTAGTTCTCAAATCCAGACTTGGAGCTTGCATTTGAATTAACAGCTTTAGGAGGCAAGGGATTTTGTTCCAGAAACCATAAAGATTTTTAATATTATTAAACCTTCTTCTTTAGCAAGATACTTACGTGTCAAATTCTCAAATACGTACTTATTAGTTCACAAATGTCTTTCTTCCGTATCTGCTGACCTTCTCAAAGTTCTCTTTATCAGACTAACGTGGACACCATTTTGGTGGCTGGCTTTCCCCATCCCTTTACCCTGCCAGAAGTTGGCGGAAGCATGGGGAACGGAAGTCAAAGGCTGTGATGCTGAACAATGCAGTTACCAGACTTAAACTGCTTCACTGCAAATTACGGGGCTGGATCAGCTGATAGGTACACTCGATTTCAGCTCTAACCCTCCAGTTCTCAGGTTCTTTGATAGTCCTAGGAGCCCTAAGTTGTAACAGCACCGAAGGTCTACCCTGTCCAACTTTTTGTTGTCCCCATTACTTAGGTTAGAAACAGTCACAGTGTGAATCAGTCATTTTGCCCCTTGCGTCTTAGGCTGTATCTTCATGGTACTAGTATTGGGAGGGCCAAAAAGTCCATTATATTTCTCCTGTATGATGGCTTTAGTAGTGCTCAGTTGTCTTTAATGTCATTGGAAACAATTTTGTTAGAGTGTACTGTGACAGCTGTCATATCAGCGTGTATTTAAAAAGAACTTATCAAAATTGGTGAATTTTTGTTCAGCCATCCTAATGTTGAAGATGGAAGAAAATACACAACATTTTCAGCATGTTATGCTTTATTATTTCAATGCAACTGAAACGCAAAGAAAGATTTGTGCAGTGTACGGAGAAGGTGCTATGACTGATGGAACATGTCAGAAGTGGTTTGCGAAGTTTCTTGGTACCACTAACATTGTGGCCCAGTAACTCTTTGCTGTGGGGCTGTCTTATGCATTGGAAGATGTGTAGCAGCACCCTGGGCCTCCGCCCTCTAGAAGCCAATAGCGGGAGATAGCCAGCTTACCCAAAATATCCAAATCAATAAAGTCATTGGTGAAAATGAAAAATGTATCTTTTATTTTACGGAGAAAACATAACAAACTTTTTGGCCAACCCAATATTAGTAGTGCCACGAAGACAGCCTAAACGCAAGGGGCAAAGTGACTAATTCGCACTGGGACCGTTTGAGAAAGAGACGTGGCAGGCTAAAATCAGGCTGTCGCCACAAACTGAAGACAACTTCAATTCAGAAGTGAAATCACTACATAGAGCAGATGCGTTTTTTATTGCCCATCTTTCACATTAATTTTATTACCCCCTTGGTGGTTTTATGACATATTTATCATTATGAAATGAATAAAAACACTCGGCTTCACTGTAAGAATCCTGTTCACCTTTGCTGAATTATTTTCGTTACAAGCTGGTGAAAGGTGCAATATAAACAGAAAGCAAGTAAGTCTTTGGGACAGAAATAATCTTCCATCTAAAATCTATGGCCAGTTATTCTAAAACTTAATTCCTTCAAGAATATCCTTTTCCCTCTTTAAGAAAACAAAACTATAAACTTCCATTAGCAAATGACAAAATTCATACTCAAGGCTAAAGGAGTCAAAGGTTGATTTGGCTTTATAAAAACAGGCAAAGGAAATAAATATAATGTGAGCTTATATATTGGAGATATTTCTTGGGGAAAAATCTGAATTCCCTCTTATAAATCACAGTGTTACAGTCAACAGTTTTCTTTTCCTTTTTTTTTTTAAGATTTTGTTTATTTATTTTTAGAGGGGAAGGGAAGGAGAGAGGGAGAGAAATATCAATGTATGGTTGCCTCTCCTGTGTCCCCTGCTGGGAACTGGCCTGCAACCCAGGCATGTGCCCTGACTGGGAATCGAACCACAGTCCTTTGGTTTGCAGGCCTGCACTCAATCCACTGAGCTACACCAGCCAGGGCTCCAGTTTTCTTAAACATTACCTCATGTCAGAACTTTTCAAGGCTCTTAGGTTATATGCTCCAAGGCGCTTAACCATTGGACACACAAATATGCTGAATAAAAATTGATATACAGCCATTAATAAAGATTCCTAAAATGCCTGAATTAACAGTTTAACATCATTTGCAATTTTTAAAAAAATCAGTATTCAAAACGAAAAATGGAATGTTGTCTAACCCCAAGTTTATGACCACTGCTTAACTTCCAGGTCTCCCCCGTCATCCGATAGAAGCGCTCTTCCAGTTTTTTCAGTCTCAGTTCCTGGTGAGGTTTTAGAACATTCTCTATGTATCTGCTGGCCTGTCCAAAAATAAACAAATTAGGGGGTGTTACTATTCATTAACATTCCTAAGATTCTGCATTGTCTAGAAAGTTGTCATCAAGAACCAGGTAAAAAATTGTCTTTTCACACTTAGTATTGCCAAAAAAGCCGCATCCTCCACTTCTGCATCAGTCACTCCTAAAAATCTGCATGTGGACAACGCAAATAAAAACAAATTTTCTACACTTACGCTTGCAGGGCCCTCTGCCTCTATCTCCTTTAATGTGTTCGCAGTGCCACAAAAACTTACTGAGCCCCAGCCTTCAAAAGCCAGAAACAACCTCAATGTCTGTCAGCAAACGAATGGATAATCAAATTTTGATAGTTCCTGGGCAACAGAACGTTAGCCATAAAAAAGAAGTACTAATACTTGCAATATGGATGAACCCCAGAAAATACTATGTTAAGTGTGAGAAGTCAGACACAAAAGGACATGTAATGTGATTCATTTATGTGAAGTGTCCTGACTAAATAAACCCATACAAACAGAAAGCAGGTTGGTGGTTGCCAAAGGGTGGAAGGAGGGAGGGAATGAGAAAGGAACTGTTGAATGGGCGTGGGGCTTCATTGTTCATTTGTTTACACTCAAGCCATGAAAGCACGGGGAATGGGCTCCCGCAGCACAGCCTCCTGCCCAGTGGTCTCCGCACAGTGCGCTTCTCTGGGTGGAGCAGGCTGGTGCTTCAGTGGAACCTGGGTACCTCTCTCATTGGCTTCCTTCTTTTTCCGATCATTTTCCTTCACACGTTTCAGGAAGCTATTTCGGCTCCTAGAGTGGTTAATGCACTCAGTACACATATGAATTCTCTTGGCTAGAATCCTGCCCGGCAGTGCCCACCGCACGCCGGGTGACACTGCAGACGCTTCCAGTTTGCGTTGGGAGCATTTGTGGGGCCCCTCGAAGTGCCCATTCCCTTGATGTCTACAACATCACCGTGTAGATTCACCTGTATTCTGCCGAAGGAACAAAACATTCCACGTTTTCTAAAAGGCCTGGAGAACATAGAGCAGGTGCCTATATGTTCTGGTCAAAATGTGGGGTTTTCTTTTGAGAAGAAAATGTTTTGGAACTGGATAGAAGTAGTCATTGCAGAACACTGTGAATGCTCTAAATGCCACTAGTTGTACACTTTAAAATATTAATAGTTAACTTTTTGTCATGTGAATTTAACCTCGGTAATTTTTTAAAAAATCTGAGCGCAGACAGAGAGCAGTAGACCTAAACTGTAAATGCTCCAGGTGGTTTTTGTTCTTTCTAGAGACAGTCACTGGAAACTGCACTTTACCTTTTCACGCTGTGCCTCTTGTTGTTTTTTTCTTGCAAGCTTTTGCCTTTTGTCATTCTTCTCTTCTTCTTCTTCTAAGACATCAAAACATAAAGGTGTTTTTAATTCCCAATTCTCAATAAGTTGAATGCTGTTTTCTCTGAAAACAAACTGTGGACCTTAACATTTTTTTTGAGAACCCTTCAAAAAGTAGGTATTTTTTAAATAATGAGAATGGATACATAAGACAGTTGAAACTAAGAAATCTGCAAGATAAAACAGTAAGAAATGTTCTGAAACAAGAATTACAACACATTAGTATTACATGTTACAGCTCGGGTGAGGAGGCTTCAAGGATGCTTATGATGGGCTTGTGACAGCTGGAGAGAGAGACCGTGGGTGGGCAGGCTGATTTTTACTTATTTGAAGAAAATCTGACAGTAACTAGGCCCTATACACAATCTTAACTACTAATTCATTTCAGCCTTCAGTGATGATTATGTCTCAAAATTGTCAACAAAAAAATGTATCAAGGTGACTTGCACTCCCGGCAACAAAAAGGTACAAGTTAAGGTAGGAAGCTGCCAGGGGCATGTTCCCCTTATCTATAAAACACAGAGTACTTGACCTGATAGTTGAACATCAGCAGCAGATATCCTCCTGATACCAAAGTCATGTTTAGAACATTTTACCAAATGTGTATAAGAAAATGTGTTTCTTAGAGAAGTTATAATCAGTTACTTTAATTCTCCAATAGGGTAACTTGAAATAAAAGTGGTCAAAAAATTTGTCAAAAGGAGAAAGAAAGATTTCCAAAATCTATGCTTGGGAGATACTAACGCATCTACATTGTCTCCTATGTTTGGGTTAAATAGTGTAAACTTTTAGGATTAGGATTCTGATTTTATTCATATAATCTGAAAGGGCTACAAATTACACACTAATCATTTTCCTTTTATACTTATTTACATTTAAATAAAACACAAGACCCCAAATTCACTATTGGCAAACTTTCTAATAGGCTACAAGAATGTAGGAATAAGTTTTAGGGTTCCTCTGTTCTGAGGTGAACTACAATGTTGTTTTTAAAGGCTTCTACTCCTGCCCCAGAATGACTGTGTAACGCACAAGGGCACGCCTTGGGAAAGAGGGACTTGCTGGGGGCACAAGCGTGTTCCACACTGCCGCGGTGCCAGACCTGGCTCATCTTTGCCAAGCTCCGTGATGCCTTGTGCAGGTGGCTGACTTGGCCGATTTTGTGAAAACTATTCAGTCTAAGCTAGTATTCAGAGTGGCAGTGGAAGAATCTTGCACACGTACTAGCACCATAATAGAAAAGTTGAACACAAATGTAGAATTGCATCAAAGTCTGCAAAAATGACTAGCTGATAAAAGGCTTCTAATACTCACAATTTTCACTTGTCAAAAAAACAAAACTAAGCTAAAAACAAGCATGGTTTCCTAAAACTAAGAGCACGTGTGTGTGTGTGTGTGTGTGTGTGTATGAGATAAGTATGCAAATAAAAACATGCCAGATGGAATGAAAAATAATTTAGGATGAAAAGCATTTAGAGATTAGTAGTAGATATTGTTAACATTTGTAGGATAGTTTATAAGCTATAACTCTCAAATAGCAGTTAAGCTGCACAAAAACACAATTTAAAATGAGAATTTGCAACATGCCAACTTACAAATTACATAGTTTCTTTATAGTTATGTAAGGAAGAGGTATGCTTTCTCATAAAAACATTGGGATTTATGGCCCATTAAAAATCATGCCCAAAGTTGTAATGATTACCTTGAAATTACACTGCACAAATTAAGGGTAAAACGGTTCTTAGCGTGCAAAGTTACAGTGTAAATCAAGGAAACAGGTTTCAGTAGAAAAGTATAAAAGAGTAGGTAAACAATAATCTTACCTTTCAGATAAACTTGGGAAGATTTAAACGAGTTAAGCCATGAGGTAGTCACAGAAATAATTAAAGTAAGAAGAGCAAGCAGTAAGAAAATCCGGCCACACAACAAAATTATATCTTTAATTCCTAATAAAAGTAAAAAAAAATTAAAAACACTTTTCTTGATACTCATAATAAATAACAACACATTAGATTATTTGTACTAGAAAAGTACAGTAAGTTAAGTTATGCAACTGTCTTAGGATTTTTCATACAATCTCCTTTAGGTACCAAAATACATCATGGTTGTCAATACCAAAACAAGTTTCCAGAAGACACTTCTAGAATATCTTTTGTCTCAGGAATATAGGTGTAATGCAAGTAACTGTCCACATTATAAATATTATGACTATCACTAATACATAAATTCTGGTTTTCCTTCTGCTCAGAGGAGATAAAATTATCCACATATTTAGGAATTAAATGATGGTGACCATATCATCTTTTCAAATTCTAGTTCTATTTAAAAAATCATTCCCACCCTGGCTGGTGTGGCTCAGTGGATTGAGCACCAGCCTGTGAACCGCAGGGTCGCTGGTTCAATCAATACCCAGTCTAGGGCACATGCCTGCGTTGCAGGCCAGGTTCCCAGCAGGGGGCGCAAGATGCAACCACACACTATGTTTCTCTCCCTCTCCCTCTCCCTCTCCCTCTCCCTCCCTCCCTCCCATCCCCTCCCCTCTAAAAATAAATAAAATCTTAAAAAAGCCATTCCCCCCAAAACACCAATTTCTTATTTTTCACAGTTAAATTATGGAACTATGTACTTTATTTCTCAGTTCAGTCTTTTGTAAAGAAAATTACTGTATACATCTTTGCCTAGGAAAAAACTCAGTATTTGGTTCTACATTATTTTAAGAACCAAGATAAACTTAAATCAACAAAACTGTAACAAATGCCTACTTTTTGTAATATAATTTGCTAAATGGTGAAGGAAGGAAGATGAAGTTGGGCTAAAAATGGTTTCTACCTCCCAGAAATTTTTAATTTTGTTTTTTAAGTCTCAAATATTATCAGGCAGAAGTATAGAGGAACCATTTTACCAATGGAACGGGGCTGTTAGGTAGTTCATTAACTAAAAATTAAAGAAGCAATTACATATGCAAACATATTTATATTTATTTACATATTTTTTGCATCATGCCTCTGCCGACTTTTGCTAGCATTAACCATTGATTCTGGTGTTGTTTGATTCCAAATGGGCAGAGTAGAGATGGATGCTCTAAAGGGAAAGCAAAGTGAGTTCTGTAATAGGTAAATGTGAATTTAACATTTCTGTATGTCATTTCGATAAAAGTCTTGTTGGATTCCAACACATTTGAATTGAATCAGGCTTCTAGAAGGTCTTTGTCACGTTTTTTTAAAGCATTTTATTTTTTATTTTAGTATGTATGTATGTTTATATATATTAATTAATTAGAGAGGGTAAGGGAGGGACCAACTGGGCACCTGGCCCCCAGCCCAGGCATGTGCCCTGACTGGGAATCGAACCCGCGAGCTTTCAGTTCGCAGGCCGGCACTCAATCCCCAGAGCCATATCAGTCAGGACCAAAGCATATTTTTTTTTTAAATTCTAAAACAAAAAACACTTTAATTTATTTCAAGCAACATTTCTGGGTACCTGACCTCTTAGGGGTGGCTGCGGGAGGGAGGCTGGAGAGGCAGGAAATAGTAAAACTTAGTTTTATCATGGTCTCTAACTTTAGAATTAAGTTTAATGAGGGAGAACTGAACTGGTTCTCCACAGATCCACCATTTTCCTTTCATTTTTCTCCTTATTTTTGGATCTACCAACTAATTTAACTACTCGGCGTTATTCTAACCACACGTAGGAGTCATCTTTGAGTCCCTCATTTTCCTCACCCTAAACGATCCATCAACAAGTCCTGTGGTTGTACTTTGTAAATATCCTAAGTGTAAATGGGGATGATTGTAACAGTAACCGCCGCCTACGGATGTAATGCAGACAATGAATAAAAACCATTTAGTCGTAGGATTATAGTAGATGCTCAGTGAATGTTATCTTCAGCCACCCTCCCCCTCAATCTTCCCGATCCACTCCGGTCGTCTTCCTTTTCCTCCAGCACGTCACAATTCCTTTTGTCTGGGGTGTTCTAGCCTCGGCCTTACTGGAATGTGTTTATAGAGTCCACAGAAAGCCTACATCCCGTCGCCCTGTTTATTTCCTTTGAAGCATATCAATACAACTTGAAAATGCTGTCTATGTTTGTCCCTGGGCTTTGTGCGTCTCCTTATGCGTAAAACTTCAGATCTGCAGAGACACTTTTTCGCCGATTGGGGTCCGCCTCCCCAAGGCAACCGGGGACTTGCTCCCGCAGGGCCCAGGCGCCCCCGGAAGCCGGCGCAGGCGCGGTGCAGCCTGGGAGTCGTAGTCAACGCCGGTACTTATGCAACCCATTCAGGGGAGTTACCAGGGTGTGATCGCCGAGAGGAAAATGTCAACACTTACCTAGGTCTGGGATCCCCCGCCGGAGTTCCAGACACAAGAGGGGGAGCGCAGAGAGGAGGAAAACGCCAACGACCCCACAAGATGCCATGGCAGAGGAGGGCCCTCCCCTTCCGGCCCCGCCCCCCCGGGGAAGGTGCACTGGAACCGTTTTCGAAGGCGGGAATTTGGGAACGCTGCAGTGTAGAGGCGGGTCGGTTCTCAGACTTGTTTTTGAACTCATTGGCAGAAGAATTACGAGCCCGCTCCCCATATCACACGGTGTCCGGGGAAGGCCGCTAGGGCCGCCCGCCTGGCCAAGTCTCGTGAAAGCAAAGCTTGAGCTCCAGCGTGGCGGGACCCTGGAGACGAGGCCGGCAGCGCCTGCCCTCCCGCCGTAGGACGCTGGAGACTGAGAGCGAGCTCCTGGGAGTAGGATCACGTAGAAGAGAAAGTGTACGCGCAGTTGACGCTGTGGGTAGACAGCCTGACCCCTTGTTCTTGTGTCGTTGATGGGTGGTTGTGTACTTTTGAGTCGAGCTACTAAGCACCACTGCCTTCGGAAGCACCTGCCTTATCTATCACTCGAACGGTTCCTGGCCCATCCGCACTGTTCGGTGTCTGCAGAAAGATGATTCAACGTGGGGCCTGGCACCTAATTCCAGATCCTAGAGACCTGCTACCCCTTGTTCCCGCTGCTTGTCAGTTTTCCAACAGGTGTTAATTGTTAATGACTTGGCCTCAGAATTATGTGATTGCGGATGAAAACGGCACCACATACTAACCTCACAAACTCAGGGGTGGCCTGCATAACAGCCTTACAAATTCAGAGACAGAAAGTAACCACATAGGGTGGTCTGAAATTAAAACTTTATAAAAGCAGTTCGTGTGGGTAGTCATGTCCTATTACAGTCTTTTTCCCTAACAAAGGTTAGGGAAATTTTTACCTTACCACTGAGCCTGTTGTCCTTTTGCATATAGGATAAAGTACATGATAACAGGCTTTTGAAATAACGGAGTAATTTCTGTTTTCAAGATCCCCTCAAAGTTCAACCACCGCACCAGAGGAGAGACCACGAATTCCCTCATTATTTTTATACTGTGAATTGTTGAGTGGTAACTATCCGGTACCCACCTATGTAAAATAAATATGTGTCTATTCGTTTTATGTTTTTATCCAATCCCAGAGGTTTCCCGGTTTTGCTTTCTCCTATTTCCATCTATCACCAATTAATTTCATGTAACTCCCCCTCTGATTCTGACGTAGAAAGTAAGTGGGAAAACTGCCATTTCCCAGAGCATTTTCTCAATCTGTTGAGATTTTGCTTCCTGGTAATTAGCAGTTTAGCTCAAATAAGCTCATAAAAATTCTTACAGGTCTGGGCATTTCTTAGGTGGACACTTCATTGCCATCACATGACTCACCTGTGTGGCACTGCCGCCAGCCTGAAACTCAGTTAAGCTATGGAGGTCCTCGCAGCTTAACAAGATTTCATGTTTTGAATATTTATTTCTGACCCATCAATCCTCCCTCACCCTGCAATTTAATTCAACAAACATTTCTTGAGCCCCGCAATTTGCCTGGTACTGTGGAGATTCAAATATGTGTAAGTTACTGAATTTGTCCTCGCGAAACTCAGTTTAGTAGGAAAGATAGCCCTGGAAACAGATAAATACAATATAGTGCCTAAGCGCAATGATAGCGATACTCCAGGGTGGTACGGAATCGTACCCCAGGGCTTGGGGGAAGGCTCTCCTAAAAGAAATGACCAAACTGTTGTAAAGGTTAGAAATGGGGGTGGGAAGAGTGGCAGTTTTAAGTTTAGGAAATAATGCAGAGGAACTACCCACAGTTACAACATTGCAGTTCCAAGTTTGAATGGAGGTGCATATGGGTTGGGTGGAGCTAGGACCGTGGAGGCCTTTGCTTTGTATATAGGCTAAGAACTGCATCCTGGAAGTGAAGGTACACTGTGAGGGCACGGTCTCAAAATTCATCGGCATCCACTGGCAGATGGGCTGCGATTGCTTTCAGCAGCTTTGTTTCTGTGGACACTAATAATATTGAGGACTCTTTGGGGGTGCTTATTGACCGTTTAATCTCCATTTTGACTGTATTGTTTCTCTTTTGTATATTTATTATTAAAGACTTTATTTATTTTTTAGAGAAGGGAGGGAGGGAGAAAGAGGAAGACAGAAACATCAAGGTGTGGTTGCCTCTCATGCGCCCCCTACTGGGGACCTGGCCCGCAACCCAGGCCTGTGCCCTGACTGGGAATCGTAACTGGTTAGCCCTTTGGTTTCCAGGCGGGCACTCAATCCACTGAGCCACACCACTCAAGGCTGTTTCTCTTTTATATTAATGAGGTGTAGGAGTTCTTCACATAAGCTCAGTACTACTTATGTGAATCTCTCCATCTGTAGTTTACCTACTTATTTTCTTAATATTTAAATGAGAAGGTTTTAATTTTGAAGATCAATTTGTCAAATATTCTTTTATAGTCATTGCTTTCTAAGAAACTTTTGCCTACCCTGAGGTTGAAGGATTCTCCTCTTTTTTTCTAAAGCTTTATGTTTTTGCTTTTATACTTAAGTTTATGAAATTGTTTTTGTATTTTCCCTTAATAATGGGAAAGGTGGCTACTTTTGAAAGTACTTTTCCCTAGGCTTTATTCCCAACAACTGAAAACTTAAATTGCAAAAACAATTTAATTTTCACTTCTCAACTTTTAGAGACATCTTGATGTGCTCCATAAGAATTGTGATCCCATAAGTGCAACTTAGTGATCTGGTAGAAAATATTTTGTGGTGAATTTTTACATTAATATTTTATGTCCTTGTTAACTTGTACTTAAGCATAAATGTCCTTTAGCTTCCTATCTTTATCCAGTGATCCATTATGCGTGTACATATCTAAATATGGCTTATAAAATAATATATGGTAACACTACCAAATGTGGGCAAGGAGGTGGAAAAACTAAATTACTCACTCATACATTGCTGGTTGCAAGATAAGCTGGTACAGCCAGTCTGAAAAATAAGGCATTTTCTTAGAGAATTAAACATACATTTATCATATGACCCAACAATTGCAGTCTTAGACCTTAATCCCTCAGAAATAAAAGCTACATTCACCTAAGAAGTTGCAAATAAATGGTCATAGCAACAAAGAGGGAGCAGAGTTTGCCAACCAAAAATATGCTTTTGGGGGAGATATTTTAAGCAATCGATAGATGTTTTTCTCTTACATATCTCCCTCTCTTCCCTTCCCCTCTACAAAAATAAATAAATAAAATCGTTTAAAATATGTTTTTAGCTCTGGCTGGTGTGGCTCAGTGGATTGAGCACCGGCCTGTGAAACAAAGGGTCGCTGGTTCAATTCCCAGTCAGGGCACATGCCTGGGTTGCAGGCCAGGTCCCCAGTAGAGGGTGCGTGAGAGGCAACCACACACTGATGTTTCTCTCCCCCTCTTTCTCTCTCCCTTCCCTTCCCTTCCGTCTAAAAATAAATAAATAAAATCTTTAAAAAATAAAAATAGTAAAATATACTCTTAAAAATGACATTATTGAAAGGTGAAATAATTGTATGGGGCTCTGCTCTTTCTCACAAATCATGCTACTGTATCACGATGTCATAAGACTGCCACGCTTGAACAGTACCTCAGCTGATTTTTATTCTCATCATTTACTATCATCCCCAAGCCACGTCTTATTAACTGCATTAACTAATATTTTACTTCAGCTGACATTTCTTTGCTTAAAGAGAAAATTTAGATATGATCAGAAGTCTTCAAGTGCTTGGGATATCGCTACCTACTCCCCTTCCCACATAAGTCAGAAGCATAAAGAAAAAACGCCCACCTGGTAATAAAATAATTTAGTCCCAAATATGGTATGAACCTTTGGTTTCAACACACTACATGGGGTTATATAACTCGGTGATTAAAAGTTCTGTTTTCCTTTGAAACTAGCTGAGTCATAGACTTCTGCATCCTTTCATCTTCCTTATGTTTGCTTAATGGAGTCATTTCCCCTCCAGATTTCCTGGTTCAAGATCTGTCACCTTTGACTCTTGTACCCTCCCCCAACTTGTCGATTTCACTTCTTCATGTCTGTCCAATCCGCTCCTTCTCTGTTCTCAATACTTCTGCCTGTTACTTTTGCTTCCTATACTGCCAGTTTCGCAGTCTCCAGTTCATTTGATATATTTCAAGGAAATACACCTCTGACAAATCTCCAGTGACTCTTTATTTCTTTGGAGTAATGTGTAAATACTTGTGCCTGATTACCACCAAAATCCACCTCCCATGAACCTCTTCAAGCTGTCTATGGTCTAGCCAGTCCGCACTGCTCTGCTTATTGTTTCCAGTGCGTGTCTGCTGATTTCCTCCACTCTAGTTATTTCTTTGACATGCTTATTTTCTTTTGGTGAGCCTCCCTGTTGACTGATGAATAAGCTAAAACTCAGGGAGGTTAAGTAACTATGACAGTGCCTGTGGTGTGATATGAATCCCAAGTTTCTCGACTCAGGCTCAACTCCTAAATACTTTAGTGTGTGTCTCTTAAGAACAAGGATATTCTTTCATAACCACAATGCAGTGATCAAACTCCGGAAACTTCACATCAGTGTAGTACCATTATATATTATACAAGCCATATTCAAATTTCACCAATTGTCCCAGTCCAATTCTATCCAGGAGCAAGCCTTAATTCTAGCCACCATATTTCTTCAGTCTTTAACCTGAAATATTTCCTCAGCCTTACTTTGTTTTTAACATTGATAGTTTGTAAATTATCAGGCTAGTTGTTTGTAAAATTTCCCTCATTGTGGGTTTTTGTGTTACCTCATGATTAGATTCAGCTTGTGGATTTTTAGCAGGAATACTACATAAGGGAAGTTGTGCACTTTTTGCTGTATCATGTCATAAGGCACGCAATGACAACTGTCTCGTTATTGGCAGTGTTTCACTTTGATCACGTGGATAAGGTGGCATGTGGCCCACTGTAAAGTTACCATTTTCCCCTTTGCATTTGTTTGTGTCTATTAGGTAGAGTTACTATATCTCCCAGGCTTGACAGTGGCTTAATGTAGTAGGTGTCCTGTAGGGTCCAGTGGCACAGCCTCCCCTATCACCCAAGCTGGGTACTCAAGGTGTGCCCACTGTGTGGGCTGTGTACACCCTCCTGTTGTGGTTGAGCCTTGATTGCAGTCAGCAAGTCCAAGGTCAGCCACCTCCCCTGTTCTGCCTGCGGTCACACAGCATAAGCTACAAAGTGATCTGCAGATTGTTGCTACTTGTGCTGGGCTTGGAGGTGCCCAGGTGAGGCCAAGCTGTGAACCAAGGCCAGCTACTGTACAGGCCACACTGAAGCCAGATGCTGCTTGTTTGAAAGAATTTAGGAAAACCTGAAGCATGGACCAAGACATGTTATTAGTATGGAAAAGCCACTGGAAACAGCTTGGGTGAGCCTGAAAGTTGGGTGGGGCAGGGCCTCAGGGAATCGCCAGGGTGGGGCAAATGGTGTGACCCAGGTTGATGGAGTCTCAAATATGGTGCCCACCTGCCAGCTCTATGGCTCTGTGGGGGAAAGGCTCAAAAAAGGACAGTGGCCTCTGCCAGCACTTTTGTCCAGGACAAAGTTCCCCCCCAGCTCTCACCCTGATGTTGGAGGGCTTGGTTCCTCCCCTTATGCCTCCGGTGCCTCTGATCTGCTGCCCTCACACTGGGGCGCAGAGAGAGTGAACCTGAATACGTGTGTGCAGGCTCTTTAAGAGGTACTGTCAGAGACTCCAGAAGTCTCTTCTACAGCCTCAGTCCCTGCGGGTTTTTACAGCCAGAATGTGGCAACTTCTCTTCCTGGTACTGGAACTCTGGGCTGGGGGGCCTGGTGTGGGGCTGGGATCCTATGTGCAATCCCTCCTAATTTTTATCCACCACACATGGTTGTGGGCCCAGCGGCGTTTGCAGCTTCACCCCTCCTACCGGTCTTGATGTGGTTTCTTCTTCAATTCCATAGTTGTAGGGACTTCCGTTCAG
>PVKM010029391.1:0-17816 GCA_004027735.1 Carollia perspicillata | reverse complement strand
CACACTCGCCCCCCCCCCGCATGTGGGGTTCAGTACCCAGCCGTAGCTCCTGTTCAAGGGAATCGCTCTGCAGATTTCTGGACCTGTAGCTCCTGTGGCCTCCCACTCGGATACTCTGCCCAGCACCTCTGCTCCAGACCATTACTCTAGAATGGTTAAGCTAGAAGCTGCGCAGGGTATTGATCGGTCACTATCAATCACACCTACTGAGTTCCTGACTATCGCCAAGGCTCCACGAAAGATACAAAGAAGAAAACATCTGTCTTAGTCATGGTCGTCCAGGGAAACAGACCATCAGAAAGTGATACACACACACACATGCATACATACACTCACACGCGCGTGCACACACACACACACACACATACAGGAATGGCTCACATGAGTATGGAGGCTGCGAAGCCCCAAGATCTGTGCAAGCTGGAGATCCAGGGGAGCCAACGACGCACGCAATTGCAGCCTGAATCTGAAGGCCTTAGCAGTAGGAGAGCTGAGTTCCATGGTACAAGTTCCGGTCGGTCGAAGCCAAGTCTGAAGGCAGGAGGAGCCCAACACCCCAGCTCAAAGACAGGCAGGCAGGGGGAGAGCGTGCTCCTTTGCTCAGCCTTTTGTTCTAGTCGGGTCTCCAGCTGGCTGGGCGAGGCCCATCCACTACAGGGAGGGGTATCAGCTTTGCTGAGTCTACCAATTCAAATGTTGATCTCCAAAAACACCCTCGCAGACACACCTGAATGTTTGTTCAAATACCGGGTCACCTCGTGGCCCAGTCAAATTGATACACAAAGTTAACCACCACACAAACTACACCATCCCCATCCCTGGCCATTCCCGCACAAGCTCAAGGTAATGATTGCGAAACGCGTACAAGCCTAGACGTCAGGGGTGGTGACAGGAGCTTGAGCAATGGGGTTGCACAGTGACAAACCGTGATGCTGCTCTCTCCTCTCCGACTCGTTATGCACCCCACTTTCCCGTCCCTCCAGCCTCCCCCGTCAGTGAGGAGTCAGGGAACTGGCGGCCTCCCCTGACCCGTGGGAGCAGGGCTCCCGCACTCTGGCTAGAGTTCTGGACTCAACGTGGGGCTATATCGCATCCCAGACCAGGCCTGGGTCTGAGAACCTGACTTGATTTTCTCTGGCTCTTGAGGTCTCAGATTTTGGAGTTGGACTCTCCACAACAATTCCGGTTTTGAGTTTCTCGACAGAAAAAGAAAGCCGCAGGATAGAAGGCATGAAGGACCTGGGAGGGGAAAGACCGGGAGGGAGGGAAGGCGGAAGCACAGAAACTGGCCAGGGAGTACAGGACAGTACTCTCAAGTAGAATCCACTCCGTGGGATGTTTTGTTTAGACTATACGATATTTCCAATGTGTTTGAACCCAGCATTTAAAAAGCCTATAGTGCATATAATTTCCAGCTCCCTTGACAAATCAGAAGACATGGTGACAGTGGGTGCATGTGGCAGTTGGCTGGATCTCTGTAGACACTGGCTTCCTCAGCCAGAGTATCTGACCTCTGTTTTGCTACAGTCGCCACCCCTCCCTACTGCCTCTAACCCGGAGGATCAACATTATCTGTCATTAGCACTGAGCTGGCGCTGCTTAGAATACTCCCAACCTGTCTCATAGTTTATCTTACCTGCCTGGTCTCCGTGGGCATCTAAATTTTAACCTCTTAGCTAGCCTGAATCTATCATTTAACAGAAAAAACAAGCTCAGGGCGAGGACACGATCTGGTGGTAATCGCAAGTGAGTCAGTGGCAGAACTAGGACCAGGGTTCCAGTGTCCCTTTCTGCTGAGGATCTCCTGGGCCCGTGTCTTGAATGCTCGTCTCTGGGCCAGTGCCTGGAGGGTCTTTTCCTCCAAGGCCCTCAGTGAGACACGGCAGCCTAGGCAACCATCAGAATTCCCTCCCCCTGCCATTAGTCCGACCAGTAGCCCTGGGACGCCCCACTGAGAGAAGAGCCTGGCTGCCCGTGGAGGAGGAGGGTGGGGGCAGTCCAGTCCTCTAGGTATGAATGCCCAAGTGGCAGGAAATCAGAGCTAACTTGGGAGACACAGAACATGGGGTGTCTGGAAGGAGGCCAGAGGTAAAGTGGGCCTCAGGCCAGAAAGGGAACGAAAGTCCACGCAGTAGCCAACCAGACCCTTCCGCCAGAGCTGCCACTTCTGCCTTTGGAAAGTGTTTCACAATGCGTGTGAGGGCAGCCACGCTCGGCTGAGGATGGGTGAGAGGGTGTGGGCTCACACACTGACATGTACCAGCACCCAGAGAGGGAAGGCGGACTGAGGGGCTGCCCAGCACTCCGCTCGTGCGCAGAGAGGGCCTGACCTGTGTCCTCATGACGGGTGAGTAGCCCCCTCCAGGGATGGGGGCAGGGGAGTGTCAGGGAGGCAAAGGAAGCCCCTGGTCACCCGTGAGAGTCCCGGTCTGGACCATAATTCTGGTCATGAGCCTGGGGTTGAGTTCCCTGCATCCCCCAGGGCACGATGTCCCCTTTGTCTGATCTCTGTGCATTTAGAGACCCTGGAATTTCTTTGGCTGCTGGAGGAGGCAGGGGTGAGGCCCAGGGACACGTGGGTCAGGGTCAGGTAGCCCTCCTCAGAGCCCAGTGTCCTTCCGTACACCCTCTGAGGCAAGAGAGACCTGGATTTGTGGATCTCTGTCCTCACACGGAAGGAGAGGAATTCTTTTTTTTTTTAAGATTGTGTGTGTGTGTGTGTGTGTGTGTGTGTGTGTGTGTTTAGGGACTTATTTATTTTAGAGGGTGGGGAAGAGAGGGAGAAAGAGAGGGAGAGAAACATCAATGTGTGGTTGCCTCTCATGTGTCCCCCACTGGGGATCTGGCCCACAACCCAGGCATGTGCCCTGACTGGGAATCAAACCGGCCACCCTATGGTTTGCAGACCACTCTCAATCCACTGAGCCACACCGGCCAGTGCAAGAGAGTCACTCTGAAGGCTCCACTTCCCACACTGTCTGGGACATTCGTTCAAGGGTGGTGGACGCAAGGCGGGTGTCAGGGGCCTCTGCTCAGTTGAGCCTTGACTCTGCACTTTGCCAGGAGAGGATGGGGGAGAAGGAGAACTGGTTTTAGCCCTGGGCCACCAGAAAGAAGCAGGTCACTCTGTTACTGGACAGGGGCCAGGCCCTGAGCAGGACTGTCTAGGGCCAGCTGGGGCACATGGGTTCTTGACTTCGTGTAGAAGAGATTTTACAACACAAGTCCAGGTGACTATCGATGCATTTCTTAAAGCTGGGGACAGTGAAACAAGGAAGGACTTAGCATAGAAGATGCGCCAGGAGAGCCTAGGCTGAGCAGCTCACTGAGAAAAGGGAGCTTCGGGGACAGGTTCGGGGGTTAGTCCGGGACAAGCTGCCAACTGCCCATTGCCTTAGAGGTTAGTAGACATCGGCTTGTGGGGAAAGTAGACGGGAAAGGAAATGGAGAGCAGGAGCTCTGGGTCCTTCGTCTTGAGGCCTTTATCTCTTTCTTGCAGGAGAATCTTAGGGAAGGTCTCAGGGGAGAGCTTCAGTAGAACAGTCATCATTTTTACAGGTGTATCCTTTCAGGGTTGCAGCCTTTACTGATTGTCAGTGCCAGGGCAGGGGGTCTCTAGTCACTGCAGTTGGCCCTGGTGGTCATCCACCTGGGTCTGCTGCTTTTCTGGGCCTGGCGCTGCAACACAACTGGGGCCCCGAAGTTCTGTCTCTAGGGAGGTGGCCTTCGGTGTCTGGCTGTAAATTGCTCAGTGCCTAGCTCCTCACTTTCTTGTCTCAACTCACCATGCCTCACGGGATGCTTTGCAGGTGACATGGGTCCCCAAAGGCCAAACAGGCCCAACTGTGGCTCCATCTCCAGCCCATCCACCGCAGGGCCACAGCAAGCACCTCCTGGAGCGACCTACCTGAGCGAGAAGATCCTCATCCCAGAAGCACAACCGGTAGGAAACTTCCCGGGTCTTTCAGGATTGACAGGGCCCTGGGGGGCGGGGCTCACGGGTTGGGGGAGGGACATCAACTGAGGACTATGGCAAGTCCCTTCCAACTACGAGAAGAAGTGATTAACAGTGTAACTGCCCCCTTTCCTCTTCTGTCCCCAGCACTTAGCTTATCATTGGTCTAAAAATAATCAAGAGGCTTTCCGGATGAATCTCAGCTTTCCTAGGAAGAGAAAGGGACTTGGGGTGAACTCAGGCTGGAGCCTCAAGGGTTTGTTGTTCAAGGAAAGGACCTGCACAGGGGTACAGGGAAAGCTGAAGGAGGCTGCAGGTTGGCTGCCAGGGGACTGTCACCCTGCATTTCCAGAACCTTTAGCAGATCCCAGGCTGCCAGAACAAGCCTGGAATGGGGAAAGGGGGACCCTCGGCTCAGTGGACTCCAGAGAGGAGGGCCTATGGTGGACAAGGGGCTTGGGAAGGAAGAACTGGACCGGGGAGGCTTGACCCCGGGAAAACCCCGAGTGGGGCTCTGCGAATCTGCAGAGTCAGCGCCTGCAGGACGGAGGCTGGTCAGGTGTAGGCAGGCTGCTGAATGTGCCAGATGCGTAAGCCTGTGGCCTGTGACTCAGCAAACCCTGCTGGTTCCTCCCGCCCCGTGTGTTCCACTAACCCCTGTGGGATGCTGCTCCAGGAATGGGGAATAGAGGGCCAGGGGCCTGAGCTGATAAACCCCTTGGGGTTCAGCTGGGGGTGGGCCAGGGCCAGCTTTGCAGCCCCTACACTCAAGGCCTCTTCACCCTTCTCCCGCCCACAGGGCACGTTCAGCCTGAGGAAGCTGTGGGCCTTCACGGGGCCCGGTTTCCTCATGAGCATCGCTTTCCTGGACCCCGGAAACATCGAGTCGGACCTGCAGGCTGGCGCTGTGGCTGGGTTCAAAGTGACTGAGTTAGGGGCACTGTATGGAGGGGGGTACCCAGGTTGAGTAGGTGGAGACCCCAGCTTGCCACATGTCCCCGGAGTGGCCTGGCATGGCTGCTGTGCCCAGGAGAAGGTGTTAAATTCAGATGGTCTGGAGAAGGCCCCCAGGGCATCCTTGCTAGAGTGTGGGCATATGGGGTTGGGGGAGGAAGTTGGTCTTCTTGCTCCATCACCCCCAGTCTCTCCCCAAGGAGTGGGCTTGGCCAGAGGGTGCCACCAGTTCTGGGGTTAGCAGACCGGCCGCTCCGGCTGACGGCCTCTCCCTGCCTTCTCACAGCTGCTCTGGGTGCTGCTGTGGGCCACCGTGTTGGGCTTGCTCTGCCAGCGGCTTGCTGCCCGGCTGGGCGTGGTGACAGGCAAGGACTTGGGCGAGGTCTGCCATCTCTACTACCCTAAGGTAAGCTTGGTGGGCTGGGTGGGACACACCCACAGGGCCCAAACCCAAAATAGCCACATGAAGCTTCCGTGATTGAATAAATACCTACCTCAAGTGGGGTGTTAGAAGTCCATTTGACAGATGAGAACACTGAGGCTCGAACTAATAGCACATGGACTCAGAGGGACATTACCCATGCCCTGTTCATTTTGCAGAAGAGGAAACTGAAACCCAGAGAAGTGACTTGCCTAAGGCAAAGAGCAGATAGGCATCAGTTAGGGATGGCCATCAGCTGGGCTGGTGCTGGGGGCTTGGCTGTTGTCAGTGTCCAGGCAGGAGAACCAAATTCACCATGAGCTCTTCCAAAGGTGTTCAATGCAGGGATGCAGTCACAAAGGTGTTGGAAGGGCTGGACGAGCAGGGGAAGGAGGTGTTACCCAGGAGTCAGAAAGCTGCTGGGCCAGAGGGCCCAGGAGCCATCATTTGCAGCTGAGCCTCTGGGAGCATGGCCACCTCTGCTGTGATGGCCACCAGGGCTTCTGGAGCCCAGGTTGCCTGATGCTTTGCTGGTGCCACTTCCAGAAACACTGCCAGAGGCGGGGGTAGGGGGAGAGTGACTTTCCCCTGCCTTTCCATCTCCTGTGGGTGCTTCCTGCCAAACCCAACGGGAAGCTGGCTGGCAAGGCTGTCATGCCAATGTAGTTTGCAGGCTTCCAACCCAGCAGAACAGGGCCAAGTATGGAAAGGTGAGTGTACAGCTGAGACAGGCACCTGGCCAGCCTGGATGAAGGTTGCCTCCTCCCCTAGGTGCCCCGCACTCTCCTCTGGCTGACCATTGAGCTGGCCATTGTGGGCTCGGACATGCAAGAAGTCATCGGTACAGCGATAGCGTTCAGTCTGCTCTCAGCTGGGAGGTACTGCCCCAGGGGCCCCGGGTCCTCAGTCCAGGGCTGCAAACAGCTGCTACTTCTTCCCCAGGCCTCCTACTTCCCTGTGTCCTTTCTTCTTGCAGTCCCCTCTGACTCAGAGTTGTTGCCCAATTTGCCAAATGGGGAAACAGAGACCCAGAAATGCAAAGGGATTTGTCTCAAGTCACAGAGATGTCAGTGACCCTGCAGGCTTCAGGGCAACAGCCCTAAGCTCTCTGCCATTCAGGTCCCCTGCCCATCTTGGTCCTTCTTCTCGAGTTCTGTGCCATTTTCCATCTCCAGCACACTCCTGCTCCCCTCCTATAGCTCTGGGGCCACTTGGGGCCCTACTCCCAGGAAGTCAGAGTCCTTAGTCCCCAGCCCTGAGGGGGGGAGTTCTGGAGCCTTGGACCGGGCTGGGCTGACCCAGGCCGCTCTGGTTTCAGAATCCCTCTCTGGGGTGGCGTCCTCATCACCATCGTGGACACTTTCTTTTTCCTTTTCCTGGATAACTACGGTAGGTGTGGCCCTCACCTAAGAGGGGATGGTACCACGGGGCAGGCAAGTGGACGTAGGAGCCGGCTGGGGCCCTGCTGTCCCACTGCGGAAGGGCTGAGCCCTCACTCTCTGGCCTTGAGCAAGTCACTCAGACTTCTGTTTCTTCATCCATAACATGGGGGAAATAACAGCACAGACGTCAGAGGGCCGTGGTGAGGATTCACTGAGGTTATATATGTTCAGCACGTGGCCCAGTGCCTGGACAAAAGTGCTCAAGATTTCACCATTATTTCGCCATTGCTTATGTTACAGTTTTTTTTTGTGTGTGTGTGTGCGTGTTCTGTCCCTTGCTCTCTCCCTAGGGTTGCGGAAGCTGGAAGCCTTTTTTGGATTCCTTATTACCATTATGGCCTTGACCTTCGGCTATGAGGTAGGAAGCCAGAGTGGCAACAGCACCCCCCTCCAAAGCCACCCTCTCTCTGCCTCCTGTGGAGCCTGAAGGGTCAGGGTCTGGGTGGAGAGTGAGAATGGCTTTGCAGGGGCGAAGCCTGGCCTGACCAGGCTCCTCCCCACAGTACGTGGTGGCACGTCCCGCTCAGGGAGCGCTCCTTCGAGGCCTGTTCCTGCCCTTGTGCCCCGGCTGCGGCCAGCCAGAGTTGCTGCAGGCCGTGGGCATCGTTGGCGCCATCATCATGCCCCACAACATCTACCTGCACTCGGCCCTGGTCAAGGTGAGCAGAGGAGCAGGGAGGGAGAGATGCCTGGTCTCTCAGCATCACCCTGGCCCCACCTCCAAGCCTGGAGCTCCTCCCCTTTGGCTGCTGCCTGCCAGATTTTAGGTGGAAAGTGAATCATCCCCTAGTCAATATTTAGTAATAGAGCATCTATTGTGTGCTGGGGTCTGGGATTCAACGATGAAAAGACAGACAAGTCCTCTGCCTTTCTAGAGCCTACATTCTAGTGGGGGAGACAGACCATAAGCAGGTAAAAAAAATAACAGAAGGAATTATGAATTGTGCAAGGTGCTCTGAAGGAAACAAAACAGAGAAGAATGACAGAGAATGACTGAGGAGGGGGCTACTTTAGAAAAGACCTTTCCAAGGAGGTGACCTTCGAACATGAAGGATGGGAAGGAAGATCAGGGGATAGGCAGCCGGTCGGCTGACCAGGGCCCGTCCCTGACTGCCCTGTAGGGGGCTTCAGAAAGAACTGGGGTTTGCGGAGAACACAGGTAGAGGTGTGAGTGCGGAGAATGCTGGGGTGGCTCTGAGGGACTTTGGCTCTTCCCTCCCCTTTGACCTTGTAGTCTCGAGAGATAGACCGGACCCGAAGGGCTGACATCCGAGAAGCCAACATGTATTTCCTGGTCGAGGCCGCCATCGCTCTCTCTGTCTCCTTCTTCATCAACCTCTTCATTGTGGCCGTCTTTGGGCAGGCCTTCTACCAGCAAACCAACCAGGCTGCGGTGAGACACACCACACCTCCCCACGCTGTAGCAATCCTGGGGACCCTAGGCGACCCAGCTAAGCCCTTTGAGTCTCTGCCCTACTCTCCAGGCAGTGGTAGGAAAGGAGGTCCTGGCCTCTGGCCGAGACCCCTTCACCATCCTACTGGCTCCCTGCAGGAAGGTCCTTGAGGATCAGAGCCACACGAGGGGCTACAAGGCACAGGCATCCAAGGGAAGTGCCTAGAAGAAGGGGCTGTCTTGCTATATGACCTTTCAAGGTCATACCCCTCTCTGGGTCTCCAGCTGCTCCTTGACACAAGGAGAGAGGTCTAAATGGGGACGGCAAACCCTTGTCTTCAAGACCCGGCCAGTCGCAGAGCGGTGGGAGGTAGGCGCGGTGTAGGGAAGAGGGGACCGTGGGGCAGCTTGGGTCACTGCCAGCCAGTCGTCTCTCTGCGGTAATGTCAGCTCTTATAAACCCAGCAGACCCCCAGAAACCAGGTTTTCATGTGAGCTGTAAATTTTAAATGTTGGCAGTAAATTCACATTAAAGAAGAAAACAACCTGTTAGCCAAATAAAATATGTCTGGCCAGACGCAGCCCTCCCCGCCACCCCTGGTCAAGGCCTGGTGGTCTGAGCTTCTAAGACTTTAGTGTGCACTTCACATCTCCTCCCACTGCCCTGGTGCCCGCAGTTCAACGTCTGTGCCAACAGTAGCCTCCATGACTATGCCAAGATCTTCCCCATGAACAACCATACAGTGGACGTGGACATTTACCAAGGAGTAAGTGAGCGGCGGAGGTGGGCAAGGAAGGATAAGAGTCAGCTGGGCTCCTTTGCCACGCCCACTGAGGGCGTGTCCTGGGAGGAGGGCGGGGCCATGGATCTGATCACCCCCCTCCCTCTAGGGCGTCATCTTGGGCTGCATCTTTGGCCCCGCAGCCCTCTACATCTGGGCGGTGGGTGTCCTGGCTGCTGGGCAGAGCTCCACCATGACTGGCACCTACGCGGGACAATTTGTGATGGAGGTGGGGCCTGGGGCCAGGGGTTCGAGGTCAACTGGCATGCTATCTGGGGCTCAGTCACGAGCTCTGGTGATCCTTAAACAGCCCAGATCCTAAAGCAGCCATTTTAAGCCCACTTGACAGACGAGTAAACAGATTCAGAAAGGTGAGGCGACTGGCCCAAGGCTGCAGACCCAGGACCCTGAGGCTGCAGCAATCCACTGTGGGAGGGGCATTCCTCTAATTTCTTGCCAACTAGGGATGGAATGGGCCTATTTCAGAGGTGCCAAAGCAGAGGGTTCCCCCAGACATGGGATGTGCTGAGGGAAGACAGAGGTCTCCCTGGAACCGCCTGTCTTGAACCCAGCCACCAAGGTCCCCACCCTACACTCCAGGGCTTCCTGAAGCTGCGATGGTCACGCTTTACCCGAGTCCTCCTCACCCGATCCTGCGCCATCCTGCCTACGGTGCTGGTGGCTGTCTTCAGGGACCTGAGAGACCTGTCAGGCCTCAACGACCTGCTCAACGTGCTGCAGAGCCTGCTGGTGAGCGCAGTCCCATCACCCCTGGCCCCTGACCACGGCCATGCCCTGTATCGATCCTGCTCTCCTCCCAGGCCCCATCTAAACACATCTTGCCAAAAAGCCTCACATAATCCCACAGCCAGCCAAGAGGTACAAGCCACCGTTATCCCCATTTTGCAGCTTGGAAGGCTGATGCACGCAGTTAAGTGACCAGTGGCAGAGCTGGGGTTCAAACTTAGGCAGCCTGGGACCACAGCCCCCAGACACTTTCTCCTGCTCTGGAGCCCCACAAGCTTGGAAGGCACAGAGGAGAAACTGGGGCTCCGAGGGGTTAGGAGACTTGCCCAAGAACACACAGCCAGGCAGAGGATGATAGGAGTCCCCGGCCCCCCCTCTCCTCACTGTATTCTGAGGCCAGGGTACCTCAGCCCCATCCTCCCTATTCTCCCCAGCTTCCCTTCGCCGTGTTGCCCATTCTCACGTTCACCAGCATGCCTGCCCTCATGCAGGAGTTTGCCAACGGCTGGTGAGTACTCCCCATCCCAGGCACTGAACTTGCATTCTGGCATTTGATCCTCACAATCAGCTGGAGGTAGGAATTACCATTATTATCCCTATTATCTAGATAATCTCAGAGAGGTTAAGGAACTTGTCCAAGGTCACACACCTAGCAAATGGGGGAGCCAAGGCTGAAATCTGGGGGTGGAGGCTGTTTCTAGACCCTGAGCTTTTCAACTTCATCTCAGACTCTGCTCTTGCCAAACCCCACTGTGGTGGAGCCTGGAGAGCCCGAGAGGCAGAAGTGGGCGGGGTCTGCTCCAGGTCTCACAGCCCCAGGGAGCTGATTGGTTACCTCTCCACTATCCCCGCCCCAGCTTCAGGCTGGCTCGGCGCCCTGGAGGGGAGGAGATGCAGTCAGTCCTGAGCTTCTCTCCTGTTCTCCAGGCTAAGCAAGGCCATCACTTCTTCAATCATGGCACTGATCTGTGCCATCAACCTCTACTTCGTGGTCAGCTACCTGCCCAGCCTCCCCCACCCCGCCTACTTCAGCCTTGTAGCCCTGCTGGCGGTGGCCTACCTGGGCCTCACCTCCTACCTGGTACGGTAGGGTCAGCGGGTGCCTTGGGATGGGGAGGGCAAGGAGAGGAGGCAATAGATGGAGGCAGGGGGCAGGTGGACTGGGGCTCCCCAGAGGGGTTATTCTCATAGTCACCCCTCCCCCAGGTCTGGACCTGTTCCATTGCCCACGGAGCCACCCTGCTGGCCCACAGCTCCCACCAACACTTCTTGTACGGGCTTCCTGAAGAGGAGAAAAGGGAGCCTTCTGCGTGAACTCGCCCCTGTGCCTGGCTGCGGGGTGGAATAAGTGGGGCAGACTGGCCCGCTGGACACGCAGGACAGCAGCGTGAGAGGGAGTTTTGGAGGCAGGCCCACTGCGGTTCCATAGGGACCTGCTGTTTCCTAGCTTAGACAGGTTTTTGTCCTCATCTGTAAAATGGGATAACACCAACCTTGCAATGGACATAAAGCACTTGCACACTGTGCCCAACACTGGGCCCTACATTTTTTTATCAAAAATATTTATTGAGCACCTAAAGGAGTGCCCTAACAGATCCAGTTCGGAGGCAGGGAACAGGCTCCAACTGGCAATTAAAAAAGTCTGATGAATGCTAAATCAGTGCTAGTTCTCTTCTCTAGAAGAACAGGGGACCAACCGGCAACCAGGAAAGTACGAACTCCCTGATACGTCGAGAAGACCGCCCCACTCCAATGTCTCCTCCTCCCGCTGTCTTCCTCCTCTTCCTCCTCTTTCAGTGTCGTTCCTCTCGCTGCAGTGGCCTCGGCATTTTTGTGCCACCAGCAACCCATTTTCCAGGCATTAAAACGGAGGCGCGGTTCTCCCTCCCCTTCGTGCGCCACGTCATAAGGAACCTGAGAGTCCCGGCCTTGGAGGCCCAACTCATTTGCGATCTCTCGGGGGAACCCAGCGGCCAGGAGTCCCAGGCCACGCAGTTAACGTTCCCCGGGTGCTGACTCCCAGCTCCCTCTAGGGGCAGGGATGGTCTCGAGCGTCTGCACTCCCTGCCACGGCCTCACCCTTCCTGGCCAATAAGAAGAAAGCGGGCGCTCGGGCCTTGCGCCCCGGGGCCTCGGAATCTGCCCAGACAAGGAGTGGGTATGGGGGTGAGTTGTGTGGGCGGGGAACCCCCTCGTCCACTGGGAGCCGCCCGACACACCTTCGCCCAGTGGTAGGGCTGCACTTTACAGACTCTCCCTGGGCTGTTTCTAGGCTCCCCCAAGTCCCGCCTCCGGCCTCTTCCAGTCCTTCAGACCCCAGCCCCAGAATTGCGGAGGGCAGGGATGAGGCGGGGGTGGGTCACTGGGCATTCCCGTTAGGTTGCGTCTGGAGCAGGCTCTGTGCCTGGAAGCACCTTAACTTCCCAGGGATTCGGCGGAGCAAGCTCCGCGCTCTAGACTGGGCGCTTGTTTATAAAAAGAATTTCCTCTTTCTTAAATGGGCAACGATACCAGTGGGGCCCTCAAGGAGGAGTGGAATAAGACGGGTCTGGCTCGTCCAGAGCAACGGTGGGTGACAGTCACCTGAACAAGAATGCCGCCCAATTTCCTTACCCCGGCTTGGCCCTGGGGAAAATGGGGGCCGACGTGAGCTGAAGGAGGGGACGGATGGGGGCTGGGTAGTAGTGAAGAAGGGCATGTCTCAGCCCCTTCTCCAGTTTCCTGGAGGTGCCGCCAGCTGTACCCCCTGCACACCCCTCTTGTCAACTTACTAGGCATTAGGTGGGCTCCAGTCCTGTGCTAGACGTGGGGGAGGGAGGCAAAGTTCCGAATTAAAGATAAGCGCTCTCAAGGAGTTCCAGCGGGATGTGGGGAGACGGCCAAGTAAAGAACAAATCACTATACAGTGGGCTGGGGAATGATTGATGTGCGTGTGATGCAAGGGCCAGAGAAAGCCCCTGGACAAATATTGAAGGCTGAATAATCGGGGTCAGGGGTGTCAGTGTGTGGGAAAGCTCAGAGACATGGTGCAGGAAAGCGGACCCCAGAGGAATGGTCAAGCTGGTCATAGGAATAGTTAAGCCTGGGACTTAGAACGTGGGTGCGAGGAATGTAAGGAGGCTGGGGGAGGGGACCAAAGGGCAGGCTAAGGGGTTTATGGTGGGCCAGAGGTTAGCAATGAGGTCGGGCCAAGGTCAGTCATTTCAGATCAAGGGAGGACCCTATAAAGCGCTGTCCCACCCCGACCCCCCATAGTAGCTCTGGTCCTCCCAGCCCCCAGGCTCTGATCTAACCTGAGGGAGAGGGGATGTTGTCAGCCATTCAGGTTGGGAGTGGTCTGGGACCTTGACTTTCCCCAGGAGCCTGCCCAGGGGGCCTGCCTTTCAGGCACTGTGCCCCCTTCCACTTCGCCAAGCCCATTTGGCAGATGGGGTAGCTGCGTGCTGGGTGAAGACACTCCTCCACGGTGCCAGACAGAACTCGGCGTTGCCTCACTCGCGGCCCCCATGACGCTGTTCCTGCTGGGGTGCAAACCGATGAAAGATAAAAATAAACTGTGGGTGAGGTGAGCTCCAGCTGCTGCGTATTAGAGGGAGAACACTGGGTGTGGACGTCAGCTACACAGTGCAGAAACCCAGACACCCTGCCCCGGCACCACTACTGCACACCACCAGCCCCTCGGTCCCCGCAGCAACCCCGACCCTGCGCCCGAGGAGACCTCGTGCCTAGGAGTCTGGGAGGAGGGCAGGTCTCCCAAGGGAAGAGGCCACACCGGGAAAGGCTTAGAGGGGCATTGGGGCTGAGAAGACAGGAGAATAGCGAGTGTGGGCGGGTGGGTGGGGGCGCACGTCGGTCCTGCCCACTGCCCTCTCCCTGCGTCAGCCCCTGTGACCCTCAAGGGGACAGCCGGCCAAGATCCGGCCTTCACAGAGGGATAAAGGGTGGAAGAGGGGAAGCGGAAAGCGAGCCGCCGGGCTCAGGCCGGGGCTTCACTCCTCCCTCGCCACGCGTTTGTTTCCTTTTGGGGTCTGTGCGGGCTGCGCGTCGGAGATAAAGCTGAGGCCTTGCCCCGGGGCGTCCCGGGGGGAGCGGGCTCCTCTAGCTGACCAGAACCCTGCCTCTGCCCTGGCTGCTGGGCTGGTTCAAGTCGCTTCACTTCTCAGACCTCAGTTTACTCATGTGCAAAATGGGGTAAGAAGGAGGTCGTTTTCTGGGCGCTGAGATGCGGGGAGCGCAGCTGGATTGGGACCCAGACGAAGCGCTCGCTACATGTAGGCGATTCTGATTAAATGCAATGAGGACGGCCTTGCGAGCGCCGTAAGAGCAGTAGGGGCCCACAGGGGTCCAGCTCGGGAGAGGCAGGAGTCACAGCCCCGAGTCACCATCTCTGCAGTCCAGTCGCAGGAGAAGAGCTTGCGCGTCTTCAGGCAGGCGCCGCTCTCCACCAGCCCCGCCCCCCGCGCGGGGCCTCCCCCTCCAGGCTCCCCCAGGGCGGGGCCGGGAGGACGTGCGCCGCGCCAGCACCCCGGGGCTGGACGGGACTGGACGCGCCCGTCCCGCCCCGCCCCGCCCCGCCCCGCCGAGGCCCACTAGGGAAGGAAGTGCTGAGGCGTGTTTGTCAGGATTGGCGTTATTATTTTTTAAACTGTGAACTCAAAGTAGTAACGACGAATGGAAAGAATTTAATAAACAGGAAAAAGAAATCCACCCTCAGGGCCAATAACACGGGAGTTTTCCCTAGTGAAGAATCCGCGTGGATGCGGACCCGGGTGGAGCCGCTGTTTAAAAGCCTCCAAAGAGTACATACAAGCATGTCAGGCTCCACAGTCGACCACTGGGCCCGCAGGGACTGAGCGCCCACTGTTCGGGCGCTACCAGACAATCCCTCCCCCCAATAATCAGAGTGGCCAGCGGGTGAGTAGAGGACGGCGTCTGGGAAGGCCTCTCGGAGACAGTGGCTTTTCATCTTTGAGGTCGGCGGTATTTGGCAGCGCAAAGGCGTAGGAAGAGGGTTCCAGGCAGAGGGAACAGCGCGGACGAGGGCGCCTCCTGGCGGGTACACCAGGTGATGGCGTGGGCACCGGGACAGACGTGCGGGGCGCCAGGTGAGGGATTTGGAAGAGGACGGCAGGGAGCTCCTGGGGAAACTTGTAATTTTACCGCTTTACAAAAATACGGGCCACCTGGCCCCAAGACTGCGGTGAGTGTCGACGGTCACATCCGGTCAAGAGCACAACTGTGTGGATCAGCACAGTCGCTTGGAGGGAGAAAAAAGCCACCGGTTGCTCACGATTTAATTAGAGAGCGTTATCCCCATTTCCTTGAAGAGAAAACCGAGACGCGGCGGCTTGTCCCAGAACGCGCAAGATGAAGCCACACCGCCCGCACTCCAAGGCGCTGGGCGACAAGGAACAGAGGGCCGGGTGCAGGACAGAGGGCCGGGTGCAGGTCCTGCTACGCAGCCGCAGAAGCTCCCCGCCGGCGGGCGGTAGGAAGGGAGGCGACGCCCCCTGGAGCGCGGCAGGAACCGGGCTGGCCCCGCCTCCCCTCCCGCCGAGTCGCGCCGGCCCCAGAAGTGATGAAAGCTGCGGCCGAGTCCTGGTCACGCCGAAGCCGTTGCCCTTTTAAGGGGGAGCCTTGAAACGGCGCCCGGGTTCCATGTTTGCATCCGCCTCGCGGGGAGGAAACTCCATGTTGTAACAAAGTTTCCTCCGCGCCCCCTCCCTCCCCCTCCCTCTAAGAACCTGGCTCCCCTCCCCTCCGAAGCTCGCGGGGATCCCTCCCTCCCACCCCTCCCCTCCCCCCCGTGCCCCGATTCCGGCCCGAGCCGGGGGGGAGGCCGGGCGCCGGGGCCAGAGTCCGGCCGGAGCGGAGCACGCCCGGCCCCATGGACAGCTCGGCCGTCATTACTCAGATCAGCAAGGAGGAGGCACGGGGCCCGCTACGGGGCAAAGGTACAGGGGGCCCGCGGAGGGGGCCGCAGCCGGGGCGCCGCGGGAGGGGTGAAGGAGGGGCCCGGACCCTCCCCCGGGCAGCCGCCGCCGCCCCGGTGGCCTGCCTTGGCGGGGCTCGAAGCTCCCAGCCGGAGAGGGAGCGGGGAGAGTTTGAACTCGGGGAGGCTCAGAAACGCGGGGCGGGGTCTAGCGCCTCTCGGGTGCTCCCGTCTGCTCCAAGTGGGGACGCCGAGGCACAGGTAGACGTGGGGCTCCCAGGGTCTCCCGGGCTGGCAGTGCGCAGTGCCGCAGAACTGCCCCCTCCACCCCCCACTCCCCACCATGAGCGCCACGGGTGCTGGGAGGGGGAGGGCGGTGAAAGAGGGCGCCTTCGGGCCACCCGCGGAGACTCCGCCCCACCCACCCACCCGGGGCCTCCGTTTGGTCGGGTCGCGGGAGGGGTGCCGAGGTGACAGCGGGCTGGGGAGGGTTGGAAGGATCTCCCGCCAACACACGGCCGCGCTCCCCACAAACTTCCGCGTCAGCCGTGGAAGCGTCGGGCCCCTCGGGGGCGCAGAGGGGGGCAACTACTTCTTAAGAGTCGTCAGCGCGCCCGCAGGGAGACCCGTGCTTTGGGCCGGGCACGCGGCGTCCCGGATGCGGGCCCATGGGCGCCGGGCCTGTGCACACTAGTACCCGCCCGGGGAAGCGCGCCGCTCGGTTCGGCGGGACCCCGGGGCTGGCGGGCCAGAGCTGGAGGTCCGCCCCCGCTGACCCCGTGTAGACTTCGGAGGCTAGGAAGTCCTTTCAAGTCTGCCCACCTCTAGCCTGAGCCTAGCTCCGCCCGAGGGCGAGGACCGGGAGCCGGGTGGAGAATGGGCCTGTCAATCAGCCGGCGGATACCCGGCTCTAGGTTGGAGGTTGGGGTGGGGTGGAACGGGGCGGGGGCGGAGGAGGAGGCGGCCAAGCAGATGGCTGCAGGACACTGGCCCCAGGTCCATCCCCTGTCTCTCTGTCCAGCCTCAATGAGGACTTTGGACTCTCGGGGCCCTGAGGGTATAAAGGAGGGCTGGAGGGGGATGCAGGCCTCCACCGTCCTGGTCCCCACCGAGCAGGGTGTGCTCAGGTGAGGTGGGTGTCAGGAGATGCCCCCAGTGGGGCTGATATCTCAGCAGTGATGGAGGCGGGAAGAGGTAGCAGCACCCTTGGTACCCCGCTCCAGCCAGCCCACTCCCTAATGGGGACGCTTCTGTATACTCCCTGGAATGACTTGTGGGGGAGCAGAGGGGTAGCCTGGAGCCACCCTAGTGTGTCTTCCTCAATGAAGGGGGTATGGTGAAAGCCTCAAAGCCCAGGGCTGGCACCTGGGCATAGGTGCATGCCTCTGCAGGCCAGTGTGCACGCCCCCACCTTGGACCTCCCTGCCACAGGTGACCAGAAGTCATCAGGTTCTCAGAAGCCCCGGAGCCGGGGCATCCTCCACTCACTCTTCTGCTGTGTCTGCCGGGATGATGGGGAGGCCTTGTCCACTCATAGTGGGGCACCCCTGCTCGTGGAGGAAAACGGAGCTGTTCCCAAGGTGTGTAGTGGCCAAGTGAGGGCTGCAGGGGCCCCTGGGCTCATTCACCCGGGAGGGGGTTTGGGAGAAAGGGTTTTTCTTGGCAGGCCCTGGAAGGTATTGAGGGTGGAGCCCTTCTGGGTCTTCCCAGCTTGTCCCCTGAAAGCTCTAAGACATCCACCAAGGGAATTCTAAATTTCCCCGTCCTAGGTGGACTCTGTTCTCTGCCTTGGTTTCCCACGTGGGGAAGTGAGGCCCAGAGAGCCAGGCAGCCTGCCCCAGACTCCAAAGTTGGCAGGAGCAAATCCAGGGAGAGGGTGGTCTCTCTTCATGTCCCTCTGGCTCCCAGGTAGAGGGTTGTGGGAGGGAAGACCTCTGTAGGAGAAATAACTTGGGTGTGGGAGAGAAGCCCTCAGCTAGCCCCGCTCATCCCCACAGCAGACCCCAGTCCAGTATCTGCTCCCCGAGGCCAAACCCCAGGACTCAGACAAGATCTGCGTGGTCATCGACCTGGATGAGACCCTGGTGCACAGCTCTTTCAAGGTGGGCCCTGCCCAGCAGCCCCCAGCCCTGGGTTTCTGAGAGGCCTGCTCTGGCCTGGGAGGGCGGTCTGGGCAGGGCTCCCCCCAGC
>PVKM010029390.1:0-18160 GCA_004027735.1 Carollia perspicillata | reverse complement strand
CAGAACTGAGAGAAAATCAAACTGTATAGAAGTCCAACAGCCAAGGAGCTAAATAAGACACACTCGTCCATACTGGTAGGAGGGGCAGAGACAGGCAGCCAGGCAGAGAGGACTTGCAGCAAGGCGGTGGCTGGAAGACCAGGGTGGGCAAAGCAGCGGTGGAGGACCCAGTGAGGCGGCGGATTGTGGAGCAGGCAAACAAGGCTGTAGGTGGCCGGCAAGGCAGCAGCGGGCAGACACAGGGACACAGCAGATTGCGGACTGGGCTGTCCCACACTCATGCACAGATAAACCGGTAGAAGATAAACCGGGAGGAACAACTGGGGAGCCAGGTGGACTGCGCAACCCAGGGTTCCAGCGTGGGGAAATGAAACCTCAAACCACTGACTGAAAACATCTGTGGGGATTGAGGCAGCAGCAAGAGAAAACTCCCAGCCTCACAGGAGAGTAAGTTACAGAGACCCACAGGGTCCTAGAACGTACACAACCCATCCACCTGGGAATCAGCACCAGAAGGGCCCAATTTGATTGTGGGAAGCAGGGGAAGTAACTGAAATCTGGCAGAGAGCGGAGCAAGAGCCATTGTTCCCTCTCAGACCCCTTCCCCACATACAACATCACAACGATGCGGATGCGGGTTACCCTGACTGGGGAGACTACCTAAGGCTCCGCCCCTCAAGGTAACAAGTGTGTCAAGACAAAAAAAATGGCCCAAATGAAAGAACAGATCAAAGCTACAGACAAAATACAACTAAGCAACAAAGACACAGCCAACCTATCCAATGGAGAGTTCAAAACACTGGTATTCAGAATGAATTGGTTGAATTGGGTCACAAATTAGATGAAAAAATGAAGGCTACACTAAGTGAAATAAAGGAAAATGTACAAGGAACCAATAGTGATGGGAAGGAAACTGGAACCCAAATCAACGGTGTGGACCAGAAGGAAGAAAGAAACATCCAACCAGAAACGAATAAAGACATAAGAATTCAAAAAAGTGAGGAGACGCTTAGGAACCTCCAGGACATCTTTAAACATTCCAACATCTGAATTATCGGAGTACCAGAAGGGGAAGAGGAAGAGCAACAAGGGGAAAACTTATTTGAACAAAGGAGAACTTCCCCAATTTGGCAGAGGAAATAAACTTCCAGGAAGTTCAGGAAGCTCAGGGAGTCCCAAAGAAGTTGGACTCAAGGAGGAACACACCAAGGCACATCATAATTACATTAGCCAAGATTAAAATGAAGGAGAGAATCCTAGAAGCAGCAAGAGAAAAGGAGGCAGTTACCTACAAAGGAGTTCCCATAAGAATGTCAGCTTTCTCAAAGAAACCTTATAGGCAAGAAGGAGCTGGAAAGAAGTATTCCAAACCATGAAAGGCAAGGACCTACATCCAAAACTGCTCTATCCAGCAAAGCTTTCATGTAGAATGGAAGGGCAGATAAAGTGCTTCTCAAATAAGGTCAACTTAAAGGAGTTCATGATCACCAAGCCCTTATTTTATGAAATGTTAAAGACTTATCTAAGAAAAAGAAGATAAAAAATATAAACAGTAAAATGACAGCAAACTCACAGTTACTAACAACCACACCTAAAACAAAAACAAAAGCAAACTAAGCAAGCGACTAGAACAGGAACAGAATTACAGAAATGGAGATCACATGGAGGTTTAGCAACAGGGGAGTGGGAGGAAGAGAGAGAGGGGAAGGTACAGAGAATAAGTAGCATAGATGGTAGGTAGAAAATAGACAGGGGGAAGGCAAGAACAGTATGGGAAATGTAGAAGCTAAAGAACTTATGACACATGGACATGAACTAAAGGGCGGGAATATGGATGGGAGAGGGTGTTCAGGGTAGAGGAGAGTAAAGGGGGGAAAATGGGACAACTGTAATAGCATAATCAAGAAAATATATTTAAAAACAAAAAATTTATTTTGCACTTTTATTAAAAAAATTAAAAGATAACATGTAAAATGAACAATAATATACAAAAAGCCAACATGCACCATGATTAAACTGTGTACACAGGTGTGCTATTGATCACTTGCTTTCTTTGACTCAGCTATTAGTTTTGACCTTTCTTAGATATAGCCTGTGAAATACAAATAAATATAAAACTCATTTTCATTGGAAAGCAACCCAAAATATCTGTATCACTTAAAATTTGAGCTCGACAACATTTGTGCAATTACAGAGTATATCTTGTAGGAATAACAGAGCTTTGTATCATAAATACATACCAGCAGCACACCATGAAAATCATTAATTTTATTTCATCACAATCTACTCTCTGAAATGCACATGGTCCAACTTATAATTAATCATAATTATTCAACCCCACAACATAGTACCACAAAGCATCCAGAGGATTAGCAAACAGATAGGCTTATTTTTTTCTGCCTATTATAAGAACAGAAAGAAAATTCAGACAATACGGCACCACAGGAAAAGGGCAAACAAATTCATTTCCTGTAAGAAAAAAAAAGGTTTAAAAAGTTTTCAGTCCAATATTCTCCAGGGATCAGCTTCCAAGTTTCTGGAGTTCCAAATCTATGGAAGAAACCATTTCAGATTAATGTGCAAAAACCATTTTGCATCCTTTTCCAAAAGCTTTGTTAAATTTTTATTTTAAATATGTTTTATATCTTTATATCACAAGCTGCAAATATATAATGTCAAGCTCCACTGGTCATCAGACTCTCTCATGAACAAATTTATACAAGTTACTAAAGTACAACAATCACCAGGAATATACTACAAGGCCACCCTTACAGGAAAAGTATATAAACACAGAAAAGCAAAAATATGCACAGCAGCTCACACATACTGGTGTGTGTGTGTGTTAGCATGTGTGGACCTAGCTTTCAGAGGCAAAGAGCTCAATTTGGAAGAAAGAAAAAACTTCTGTTTCTTCTTGGAAATTCTGTTTAAATTCTGTTTCTTCTTGGAAACAGTGCTCCTGGTATTTAAAGTCAACCAATGTTAAGTCATTTAAGTCCATGTCCTCTCTCTCCTTTGGCTCCACTGCCTGGGAAAGAGGATTTACTCTCTAAGAGGGAAGCGCAGGAGATGCTGAGAATTACTTCAGAACTGACCGGATCTGAAGGTGACAGTAAGAGCAGAAGCTCTGGGGATAGCAAACCTCAGAACATCAAGTTCTCTGACAATGGGTAGCAGAAGACAGAGAAAAGGTAATAAAAAACTATAAAGTTCAAAAGAAAATTGGGATGAAACAAAAAAAAAAAAAGGTTTACTGCTCAAGGTAACAAAACAAAGAATGATAGCATTTACTAACAGATTATCTAATTGTACCTACATCATTTCTTTCCCTAAATCATACTCAAAATATAATATCTGATACATATATTTAAAACATTTTGCCCTGGCTAGTGTGGCTCAGGGAACTGAGTGCCGGCCTGCGAACCAAAGGGTTGCCAGTTCAATTCTCAGTCAGGGCACATGCCCTGGTTGCGGGGCCAGCAGGTCCCCAGTAGGGGGCAGGCAAGAGGCAACCACACATTAATGTTTCTCTCCTTCCCTTCCCCTTCTCTAAAAATAAATAAGTAAAATCATTAAAACAAACATTTTAATACAAGTTGACATTTTTACATAATTTTTTAAAAACAAGTTTTTTTTAAATACAAAGTCTGGCAGAAGTAATGCATGCTTGGGTGTGATTGGTAGATAATAATATGTGTGTAATAATTTATAGTTTCAATTTATATATTCCACCTAAAATGCCATATAGTGAGCTTGAGTGTGATGTTATGTCAGAGTCACATGCTTTTGATATTGTAAAAGATTTTGTAATAAAAAAGGGACATTACTTGTGGGGGACCATGTATATTTCAATTTGTCTATATATAACTTAGTAATCCAACCCAACAGACCACAATCAACTAACTGTTTCACACATGGGGAAGGGGATAGTACCAGTTTTATAAATTTAAACTTAGAAAAGAGACAGCTACCCTGAAAGAATAGAGGGTTATATTCCAGGGACACAGAGAGCCTGAAGAAATCAAATTCATATCTTAAAATTTTTAACTTTTTTTTATTTCTTAGTTTGGGTAAAGTTGTGAGGTAAAATTTAAAAGAAACACAATTTAGTTGGAATTTTTTTAAAAAAGGAAACATTTTGAAGTTTTAGCTATGGCCTGTCTCCAAATATTGCTACTCACCTATACTCTCTGCTGCAAAAAGTTTATTAGTATAGCAAGAGAGGATCCTCAAACCTATGACCATTGTAAACCATAACTCAAGTGCTTTAAGAAAAAAGAAGTTCAACTCTTCTATCACTTCCTCTAAAATTCTGATTTCCTACTCTTTATTTTAAAATGTTAAGAACTTAACAATTACATCAATTTATTAAGCATTCAACGGTGACTCAATAACAATGACCTATGAACAAAGAACCTGAATAAAATCCTAAGACCTAAGACCTCCTAACATTATAGAATGCACAAATGTCCAAGGTCTTTAGAAATTCTTAGCTTTGTTTGAAAATTCAGTAACGTCTTTAAAAATTGGTATACTTTCATTTTCCACCCCACTAAAAATAGCTTTTCTCAGCTCCTGCACCAATGAGGCCAGCATGTGAGAACACATCCAAAACGATGACAAAATAAGTCACAATTAGCATAGAAATGAGAAAGTAACAACTCAGAAAAGGAAGAATACAACTCTGGTAAATGCCTGTGATCCCATTTTAAAAGAAAATCAACCCGAAAAAGAACAGAGCCACAAACATATGTTTAAATCAACAAAGAGATGAGACAGTTTAAAACACAACATTTGAAAACTTCAAATGTCTTTTTAGCTACATTATCACCTAATTGACTACTTCCGATTGGATCTCAAAATAACTGACTTCTTTATGTCTAAACTGCCTCATTTTCACCTACTCAACATTTTCTCTGGCAGAGGCATTCACTTTCTAACCCACTTGCACCACATACGCCTCTCCCCCCATACTCAATGACTGGGCACATACCTCAATGCTAGGGCAATATTTAAGGTGAACCCACTGGCCACCACTCCCCTGAGGCTTTCTTATCAGTCCTGTAACTTGAGAACTAGAAGCTTCCTCTCTTCCTCCATTTCACTGTCTAAATCAGGAGGAGAACCCATTTTGCAAACAAAATATTTCATAGAACCCTCAAACAAAAACAAAGTTAAATCAACATTAGCATAAATTTGTCCTTTAATTTGTAATGCAACTAGCTTATTAAAAAGACAACCAAAGAATACAATGGGGCCATTTGATGAATTAAACAGTAAAATGAAATTGGGACTGAGTATATCAACCTCAAAATCCAATCTGCTTCTATATTTCTAATCTCCTTGCACATTATCAGCTTCAAACTTTTACAAATAAAACTTGCAATTACAGGACACTTTAATTAAACAGATTCAAAAGCTTGAAAGACAGTGGGAAATCTCTGATTCAAAGATGAATCACTAACAGTAAACCAGCTCTCATTCCTTATGAAAACTCTAAGAGCTGCAAAGCACTCAAATCTTAGAAGAGGGGGGAAAACTCACATCATCATTTGCCATGCACATTCTCAATGCACCAACAAGATACCTTTGAGCAGACATGGCAGGTGAAGAATGCTCTATTCTAAGCTTTGCACAGAAGATTTCGTCTAGCAAGACACACTGAAGAATCAGTAGTTTCCAACACTTCATACTAGAGGCATGACATATTTGTACATTCTTAGCAGCTCAGAACACACTGAGGACCCCTGACACCGCACTCCACACTACGTACGACCTGAAAAGCCCTCTACCGTCACACCTCTACACGCAAACTTACATTAACTTTTATTTAAACACTCTAATTTCTAAAGAAGCATGCATGATGTTTGTGTTCTCTAGAAGTTTTTGTGACAGTCTATTACAGTAAGGACAAATATAGTCATATTGTACACAGATTTAATTTTTCGATGTCAGATTTTTCCTTCTTTACTTCATGGTATGAACCTAAATATATTCTAATTTAAAATGTATGTTGATAAAATAAGTATCCAACCCATAGTGCACAGATTTACATAACTTTCTGTGCAAGCTGAAGAGAGTTCTCAATCAACACATGAATCTCAATCGTTTATTTATTCATTATTTAATTTCCACACATTTCATAAAATTCAGTAGAAGAACCAAGTTCTTCAAAAGGTGGCCATTCCTACACTTGTTTCAGTTAGAAAATTTTACTTTACCCCAAAGTCATATTCTACCGGACCACATTCCTTGCTGAAAACAAAGAACAGAACTCCAACAGGGCAATAAATACACATTTATTAGATATATATGGAAGGAAAAATACATTTATAGAACTTAGTTTGGAAAACACTCCAGAAACAAAAATCCAAGATCATCATTTATTCTCAAGAACTTCATTTTTTTCAGATGTATATGCTTTCCATAATTTGTATATAAATATCTATTTTAAATTTGCAGGCTACTGCTGTTTTAAATTAAAACCCAAAGCCTCCAGATATCATGAATTAAATATGGGGATATCAAATAAGAAAACTGTATGTCTGGAAGGAAATTATGTTTCCTTCTTTGAAATTTCTGAAAATAATTCTACATTATAACTTCGACCTCAAAAGCTAGTCATATTAAATTGTCACAAAAAGAGCCCTAGCTGGTAAAGCTCAGTGGACTGAGCACTGGCCCGCAAACCAGAGGGTCATTGGTTCAAATCCCAGTCTGGGGCACATGCCTGGGTTGTGGGCCGAGAGGCAACCACACATTGATCTTTCTCTCCCTTCCTCTTTCTCTAAAATTATTTTTAAAAATTGTCACAAAAAGATAAGCTACAGCCTTGGCTGGTGTGGGCTGGTGTGGCTCACTGGGTTGAGGGCCAGCCTGCGAACTGAAAAGTTGCCAGTTTGACTCTACATTGGGGCACATGCCTGCATTGTGGGCAGTTGATGTTTCTGTCTCTCTCAAATATCGGTGTTTCTCTCCCTCTCGGAAAATAAATAATAAAATACTTTTTTAAAAAAGGTAAACTAGCCCTGGCTGGTGTAGCTCAGTGGATTAAGCGTGGGCCTACAAACCAAAGGATTGTGGTTCGATTCCCAGTCAGAGCACATGCCTGGGTTGCAGGCCAGTTCCCAGCAGGGGACGCACGAGAGGCAACCGTACATTGATATTTCTCTCCCTCTCTCCTTCCCTTCCTCTCTAAAGATAAATAAATAAATGTGTTTTAAAAAAGGTAAACTAGAAAAGAATATTTTCCCCCTTCTGTGGTTGGGGGAGAAGTCACTTATGAGATAAAAATGAGTTTGCATCTGTAAACATAGCAATTATAATTAGCCCCGTCGGAATACATAAAAACAATAAATAAATTATGGCTGAATGGACTATTGGATAAACTTCAGTCAGCTTTTTAGTTTCCTTTACCCACCCCCAAAAAAGCTTTTTGAAAAACAAGATTATTTTGCTAGACAAAATAACGCATGACAGGACAGCACTGCCTGGGTTGTGACTTCTGCACACAGGGCATACTCCACATTGGGTTTATTTCTTATAACCCTCCAAAATGATCACTAAGGAGTGTAAATGAGCTTCTTCAGTAATGTTTTTCCATTTGTTTCCTTTTTCCCTGACAATGGCCTGGTGGTAGTCTTCTTCTGGCCCTTCAACCATGTGTGAGAGTTCAAGAGTTTGCAGGTCACATGTGAAACTGGTGTTTCTGGCCCCTGAAGGCAGAGTAAGAAAAGTGACAGAACAGCAAAAAATCTACCCCAAGAGTGCTCTCTACTAAAACACAAAAGCATATGGGGATATAAGTTGAGCTTCAACAGCTCAAAAGTGAAAATTGATACTTTCACGCACCGTGTGGATGACACAGACAGTAGGAGCCACAGAACACCACCGGAGGCTGCCCCCTCCTGTGAAGGAACTGCATTTCATGACGTCTGACAATGTCTATTCATAGCAGACCTGATTTCTCCAGGCATGACTACTGACACACGCCAGAGATGCATTATTTAATGGTGCTACTAAACCAAAATGGGAATTTTCTACGCTTCATTTAATGGGCAAAGACACTTTTTCCCTTAACTAATTATGTTCGGTTTTAAATAACTTAAAATCAACTTTAATTAAGAACAAGGCATTTGAATTTAAAACCTCTGGGACAAGAGTGTTTTACCACCTTAACAAAACAAGGGTTAAAAGGAAAACTAAAAGACTACACTTCCCACAGTTAACCAAAAGGGCCCAGAAAAAATCTTAAATGGACACATCTTAGCAAAACTAGTAACCCTGCCTTCTCTTCAACACCCAAATCCGTGCTCCATCCGTGCTCCTAACAGGCCTGCTGACAGCCTTGGCCCAAATCCACGTGTCCTTCTTGCCCTGCCTGCCACACACTGTCTGGCCCACAGACAGTGCCCACTACCACTACCACGTGCCCACTGCTATTGTAGGCACAATATTTTCCATCGCTGTTTTCTGTCACCTCCCATGTGAACGTGCAGTCCAGTGAGAAAGTGCATTTCATGACGGTCTGTGTTTCCCTTTGCAGTATTTATGCCCTCTTGTTTTAGGTAGGAAAACATATATAAAAAGGGCCTCTCTGCTGGGAAACTAACAGTAGGAAATAAGCTGCAGCTTTTGCATAATAAGCATTATATTTTTATCCCTGTCCCACAACTGTGAGAAAAAAGAATTTTTTAAAAAGAAACTGGGTAGAAAGCACAAAGGAAAGGGCCTGTGGTGACTAAGGGCAGACTATGGGAAGGCAGGTTTATTTCTTCTCAAAGCCACAGAATTGGAATAAACCCCCAGTTCATATGCCCAAAGCAGCAACAGAGTGAGCCCTGTCACCCCAGAGTCAGGTGAGACCTCTGAGATGTCACAGGTGCGTGCAGACCACACAGCCTGCGAGACCCACCCTGTGATGACAGGCGCTGTGAAGCTGGCCAGAGCAGGGAGGAGGACAGGTCTCCATTACACTTGCTCCTCTGGGCCCTCTGCAGACAGCAGGCAGGAGGCTGGAAGGCTGACTCCCACCCCCAGCAAGCCCATCTGCGAAGCAGGCACTAAAATAGACCCTCTGTGCAGGGGCTGCTCAACTGATGTCAAACCAGGTGAGGGCCACCCGGGCACTGCAACCTCCAGGCACCACACCCTACTCTGCAGAGCAACACTCTGCCAGGTTGGGACAAGTCTCCCACATGGCATTATCCCACTGCCAACGTGGCAGAGGCCCAAGGCACCTTCTGGGAACATCAGCTTTTCAGGGCTCAAACCAGGGGTGTGGGCCACCAGCCTTCAGCAAACATATGTCAACAGCTCTAATCTCTGGGCTGCAAAGATGCATGAGAGCCATGAAGGGTTACACTGCATGGAGTTGACAGTGCTTGGCAGCGTGCAACAATGAGAATCCACAGAGGCCTTAGTGTGCTGCTTTGAATTTGGGAAGTGGTTCACGTTCGTGTGATATTTTACAGTTCCCAGAGGCTAATGACTCTTCAGGGTAGGGCACCAGGAATCACTGTTCTCACATAACGTTAGGCAAATGATGATCAGAAAGGAGCTTAAAGACCACATTACCTGAACGCTTGCTGGTGTAAGCCTTGCTTACTAGTGAAACCCAAGTGAGGGAGAGTCCCTTTCCAGGTGCAGACCCATAACAGGTGTCTGGGCTTGTGATGGTGCTTTGGTCGATATCCAAGCTGACACTAGAGAAATCCAAGCTTAGTTATTTCCCCTTAATGAGACCTCAATAGGGGCTGGGGGAGGCTTAACCTCAAATCTCAAAAACAATGAGGAGATTCAAAGTAAGATTAAGTCAACTTTACCAGAACCCTATCTTAATTCAGGAATAAGTTCTTAAGCCTAAATCGGGACAGGTGGCTAAGATCCTGTCTACTCAATATTACCTTTTCAAAACTCTTAAAATTGACCAGCAATGGAACAGACTGTTCTTGGTTTGGTTGCCTAAAACATTTTTCCACTGGCCTATGCTGAAGGATCATCAATAGACCCATCACACACACATTTAAAAGAAGACATGTATCTTAAATTTAAGAAAAAAATTAACCAGGGGTGAAAAAGACATGTAAACATTGGAATTGCATTCAGCAAGATGCTGACACTGGGGAGCCAGGAGTGGGGTCCGAGGGAAGAGCAAACACAAACCTCTTCTGAAGGCTCCTTATCAGACATGTCCACTGAGTGGGATGGCAGGTGCACTGGCAACCCTTCTGAGATCTCTCTCCTTCTCCTTGTGTGTGCTTCCTTTCTTTCTCCTCCTCCTCTCTGTGTGGGGGAAGTGTCCTCTCTGTCCCTCTATATCATCTCTCCTACTCTCATCATCTCTATGACAATAATGCTTGTCCTTTTAAATCTCTCTTTCCAGGGAGGACAAGGTAAGGAAACAGAAACAGAGTGAAATACTTAGACATTATTCTGTGTTTAACTTATAACTCTATACTTGGCAGTACAGACTCTCTGCAAACACTCAAGGGTGTGCATTGTATATGTTATGACTAAAATATAAAATCAAGAAGAAAATTCTAACTGGTTTGAGAGCTCTAACTCATATTTGGATATAAACATCTGAAAATTAGCCAAGAAAATGACAAAACACATGAAAAGAATACAGTTCTGATCCTCACATATAACGTATTTGTGCTTACGATAATTTCAGGGCAAGCTTTCAAACCTTCTAAATAACCACATCCAAAAACAGGACTGACTACAAGTGCACATTCAAAATGAGACATCATAACTAATGTAACCCACACATGAGCCACTTAGAAAGCCTAAGCAATCATGTCAAAGACTATCTACATGTTGCCTTCCATTGGCCAAATTTGTATAAAACTCCACCTTTGAGGCCACTCTTCTGAATTATTTTGATCTTAGATACCTTGCATTATGCACCAAATTGTGTTTCTCCCCCCAAAAAATATAGCTTGAGCCCCAGTACCTCAGAGCATGACTGATGGTAGTTGGAGCCGGGAACGTTACAGAGGTGATTACATTAAAATGAGGTCACAGGTGCGGACCCTAATTCAATATGACTGGTGTCCTTAAAAAGGGGGGAAATCTGAACCCAGAGACAGACACAGAGAGAAAAGTAATGGGAAGACACACGGAGAGAACACCATGTGAAGAGCTGGAGAACTGGAATAATGCATCCACAAGCCAAGGAACACAGGCAGGGCTACCAGGAGCTGAGAAGAGGTGTGGAGTCACCCTCTCTAGAGACCGCAGAGGGAGCAGGACCCTGCCGACACCTTGGTTTCAGACTTCCGCCCTCCGTAACTGTGAGACAATGGATTTCTGCTGCTTAGGTCACCCAGTTCTTGGTCCTTTGCTTTGACAACCCTACAGAACTAACAGAATATCTATGAGCACTTTGAAAGTATTTTTTAAGTTTCACGTGGGAAATAAGATCATTGATTTCAGGAGGAAATGAGGGACACATACTAGCCAGCTCTCTACCTAGGCATAACCCACCTTTCAATCTGAAGCCCAGACAGGACAGGGTACAGCAGCTCACAAGCCCTGCCCTCAAGTGCCCAACTCTCCAGGGGCTGGCATGACCAAAATTAAGCATCACTGAACACAGAGTCCATGCTCCTTGGGGAAGTTTTCCGAAATCCAGCACCTTCTTTCCCCAACTCTTCCCTTTCCTCGAGAGGCACTGTGTGGTGCTGTGTGGGGGCTCACATAATGTTTGCATAGAATAATGAGGCGGTAGGATCATATATTCATGTGTGCTGAACTCAAGTGCACACTCTGATGCACCTTTGCTACATATATAAGATGTACAAGGAACCCAAGCACCAGGCACTGGTGTTTTCTTTCCATATTAAGTAAAACTTGATTGGGAAACTTGTCATATATTAATTTAGTAAATATTTGCTGAACACCTGCAATGATTTAGGTCTGGGGTTGGCGAACTCTTCTTGTAAAGCCAGATAGTACGTATTTGAGGCTTTGCAGGTCATTTAGACACTGTCACCACTACTCCACAATGACAGCAGCCACAGAGAGTGCATGAAGGAAGGGGGGTGGGGAGGGAGGTGTGATTTGGCGTAAGGGCCGTAAGTCCACTAACCCAATTTGAATGAGGGGGGTATACAGAGCCTAACCCTACAGAGAGAGGCCTGTGAGACAGGGCACTTAGACGACAGGCGGGCATACCAATGTCCAAACATATGACCTTTGCAAAGGAGACGGTGAGAAATTGGAGGACAACAAAAACAAGTGAAAAAAGAAGGAAAAAATGAAGAGCCAGAAAGAAAAATGCATCAAAGATGGTAGGGTTCACAAGCCAACATTCAATGTCACAGGTGACACTAGTATTATTTAACTATGTACTTCAAATATAATATTTTTAAATCTCTGTGGAAAGCCAAGCAACCTACAAATGGGTAAAAGAACAGGTCTTTAAACCCTGCCCGAAAGGTGGGGAGAGGGTGTGAAATCCCTGCTGGAGCACGGCCCCACCAGCCCTCTCCTATTGCAGAGTTACGAGGTGAGAGAGAGACAGGCCCGGTCGGCGCGGCCGTGAGCAGCCCCTGGGCAGGAACACGTGCCCCGCGCACCCGGGCACTGCGCACATCTATTTTAACAAGCCTGCGTGTGATTTACTGCCCCTGATGCTCGCATTAAACATTTTCAATATCTTGCAGCAGTTTGATAAAACCTGTTAAAATTAAATTCCAACCACAAGGCACTCATCCACACCTTAGGAGGCAAAGGTTATACTAATGTGATCTCTCTTTATAGCCCTTGCCAAAAAACAGAGGAAGTCTTTCAGTCTTCGTGTACAAAAGTACTAATCCAAAAGCACGAAGGGGGGTTTCCCTCCTTAATTTACACACACACACTCACATGAGTCACAGTCAGTGAGTACAGATACAGCCGTATGTTTGTTCTGCTGCCCAGAGCGTCTCCTCACCGCAGCCCCAGAAAGAAAACTGTCCCCTGTCAGCTGGAGGAAAGCCTTCAGACAGCCCAGCTACCCTCGTCTCATACGTGTGCACAAGGACTGATCAAAATTAATGCTGCACTGCATTACTGGGCACCCTTTAAAGAGACCACCCAGTAGTTCAAATGTCTGAGATAAAACACCTCCTCTAGTTGTCATGCCCCCTATTTAGTGACTTGTTTAAAGCAACAAACACCAAAATATTCAACACCTCAGCTTTCGTCAGGTGATTTTAAACTATTTTATGAATAATGTCATTTTCCTAAGGTCAATAGTCCATAGCACTTACTTATTCACTAAGCAAATACTACAGATAGAGGGTGTTTATTTAAATACTGAGCATATTTAGTATGTAGATATTTAGTTAAATATTAATGCGTGAGATAAAGTACATGAGGGTACATGCAGATGCCCCCACTGTGGTCAGCTGAACTTGGTCTGAATTCCACAGACAAATGAGCAGCTCCTACCTAGGCTACCTAAACACATAGCCCGTCAAACTAGAAAGAGTGTGGGGAGGGGGGAGAGGGGACAGATCTAAAATGACAGTCATAGCAAAAAATACTTCCATTCCCTGTGCTGGTCCCCAATCACCGAAAGTGGAAAAACAAACTCCCTCCTCCACACATTTCCAGGTCTTGTTTGGCTCCGTGAAGGTTTGAACCATGGCCACAGCACCCTGACCAAGGCTGTCCTCGGCCCCATCTTATGTCCTGGTTCCCAACCGCCCACTGCACGACCAGCCACAGGCACGGGCCCAGCCTGGGCTCCTCCGAACACTTGCAGCCTCTCTCTGCAAGGCCGCGCCGGAAGAAGCGCGCACGTGTGCGCGCACACCCAGTGAGCTCCGCGAACCGGTATCTTTACTTCCCAAAATCACAAATCCGTAAGTTTTCATGACTGCCTGAATAACCCCTGAGGCAAGATGTCCATGTGACCAACTTCCTCTGCTGCCCTCCGACAATCAGCCCAACTCGTTTTCTTTTAAATTTGGCACAAACACACAATTACATATGGCCTGAAAAGGTAACTGATGTCGAGACAAGCACACTGATCAGAGTAAGGAGAGAGCATTCCCATACCAACCGTCAGCCTCACCCTTAAGAGAGGAGGGATGGTGGCATGAGGCGTCTGAGAGCCTCATTCTCGATTTGCAGGGGGCCAGTGAAGGGCCTGACCATCCCCGTCTTCCCCCAGTGTCTGCTCAGGTAACTGACCCCTACGGCATTAGAGGAACTGCCAAACCACAGAACAAATCCTGCTGTCTGACTTCACACAGCACAGAACTGGTGCTTGGCTTCAAATGCAGGCACATATATTTATTTAAACATCGATGGCAGACTTAAAAATTCACAATGCTGTCAGCTAAAAAAGATAACAAACTCATCTACTGCGACCACAGCAGCTGACTTTACTTACTCCACTTCCTGGGTCTCCTCCTGCCCCCAAATGCCCATGCCCAGAACCTAACTCCATAATCTGTGCCAAACAGCCACCACATCCTTCAGGAGGCGGAGGGGCTGCTGTCCCTGTAAGTACTTTAGGCTTACTCAGCATGAAGAAATGACCTTTGGCTTCACGGCGCCGACACAAAACTTACAGGAAACAAAAGGGAGTAAGTGGGATATGCACCACGTGACACAGATAATCACGGATAATGCCACCAACACCAGCTTCTGTGGCATTTACACCAGGTAAAAAAAAAAAAAAACTCAGAAATGCTGCTTCTAATACAGAGAGAAATTAGAAATGGGTTTGGTAAAGGTATACATTTTGAAAATAAAAATCTTATGCCGTTAAAAGCTAATGATAATGATTATACACAAATATAAATTGTTGGTAGCATAGAGTTCTTGGAAGTAAACCTATCAAGCTGTAATATCATCAAAACATTTATAAAATTTATACTGGTTCAAATATAAGGAGACAATTATAGTTTTGATTGTGATTTTCCTAAAGGGTTGTTTGAGCATCTTTTTATTTCCTATTAAATCTAAATGCTGCCCTGGCTGGGTGGCTCAGCTGGTTGGAACATCATCCCACACAACAAAAAGCTTGTGGGTTTGATCCCTGGTCAGGCCACACGCCTAGGCTGTAGGTTCCATACTGTCAGAGTGCACACACGAGGCAACTGCTCTCACACCAACGTTTCTCTTTTTCTCTTTCTCTCCCCTCACCTATCTCTAAAATCAATAAACACATCCTTGGGTACGGATTTTAAAAAATCTGCATGGTGACTAGAGCCCTGTAGCCAGAGAAAGAACTCAAGAAAGAACCCGGGCAGCAGTGGAATTCTAACAGGGAGCCCAACTCGTTAGCCAAACAACTGGGCAGAACGGTCATCCCCAGAAGTTCTCCTGAGTCGGAGGCTACAGTGTCAAGATTTTGAATGAAACGTTATAACTGTATGTGTTGACCCTCAATTCCATACTCAAAGCATTTGCCTGTCTCGAGTTCTGTGACCTGCCCCTACCTAATTAAAAAGGTAGTGGTTAACAGCTGGAAAACTACAAAATGCTAAGTGGATGGTGTTGGTAGGCAAAACTCTCCCTAAAAGAAGCAGAACAGGAACAGCATGGAGAATAGGAAGTGGTGTGGGAAGAACCATGGGAATGTGTCCAAAGCATCTTGTTTTAGAACCAAAAAGTAAAATAAAATAAATAGGGAGTTGTAAGAAATTATCCCCTGATTACTAAGGAGCTGTTAACAGATGAAGTCAATCTATATCTGCTAACGTAGAAACATATCCAAGATGCACTGGCACAACAGTAAGTTCAGCAGAAAATAATTGTACGTGGGAGGGTGTGTTTGAAATGCTCGTATCCATACAGAGATTTCCAGAAGGATGTCCACCCCCTAAAAAAAGGTAATTGTGTTTTCCCTCCACAGGAGGGGCCAGGCACTGTGGCATTCATGGCATTTTTATTTATTTTCTACTTTATACACACTTGTCTTTCCATGAGCATGAACTACATTTGCAATTTTTAAAAAACCCTCAGATGTTAGAGAACAGAAAGATTTGAGAGCAGAGCAAGTGCAAGGTTTGTAAGACTTACTCTGTTTAAAAAGAAGAAACAAAACATGGCTGAAGGGTACCCTCACATGCACAGTGAGTACTAAACAAAAATACTCCAAACGTAACTCAGAAAAGCTTTGTTTTTACAGATATGCCCATATCTGTAATATAAAAAATAATAAATACATTTGGTGCTTTCAAGTATATTACACATAGAATGAAAGCCACAAAATATCATTTCCAGAATTGGGAGCCTTTCGATTTGTTGGGCGATTTCTACTTCAGATTGAAGTTTTAGTGCTGGTAACAAAAGGTATGGGAAAGAAAAGAGATTGACATCCTGAATATGAAAGGAGTGAGGGCCATGCTGAGACGGCATTTCTAGAGCAACATACCCGACGCTGCTTCCATGTCCAACACCCACTAGAAGAACATGTTCCTCCAGGAGGGCCCTAAGTACTAACTCCTAGCTGTAGTTCCGGAGCAGCCCGGATACCCTGATAATGTCCCAATGTAAAACTCTGCTCCAAAAAGGAGAACTGAGGACCACAGCTGTGACATGATTTGCTCAAGCTTAAGTGTCATGGACTAATTAAAGGCATCTCCCTCACGGGTGCTTGTATTCACCCACATTGCTCACATTCATCACATTCGTAGAAAAAATGCTAAAGGCACATACAGTATTTCAAGTTGCAGCACCAGGTCAGCTCTGGGCTACCTTTGTGAGTGAGAGGCCCTGAGCACAATGGTTAGGCTTGGGCACTGGGGCCAGACAGTGGACATGAGTCCTGACTCTTCTTTTTCCCAACACAAGTAAGTTACTAACACTTTCTGACTGTTCCTAGTGACCTCAGTGGTAAACTGAGGCTAACAGTGGTTAGGAGTCCCCCAACTTTGACAGAGTTGTTAAAAGGAATGAGATAACAAAGCACTTAGAACAGTACCTGGTACACAGCCAAGGCTCAAAATTACATCACCTATTATCCCAAACACAGCCATCAAGTCTGCTGCACTGATCACTCCTTGAGGTCAGTCAACCAACATGTAGGCAATAGTAGATATATTTGTTTTCACTCTTCTTTTCTTCTATTAATTCAATTGTAAAAGATGGTGTGGAAAAGAACACAATGTGTGAGACCTGCTGGAATGTACCAGCTACTGTGCTGGGCTTTTATAAATACAACTTAACAATCTTCACATGAGCTGTGTGAGTAGCCAGACCAGTGGGCCAAGTCTGGGAAGGTTCTGAGCTTCCCGAGGTCACTGATGTGGCAAAGTGGAGTATGAAGCCCAGATTTGATGGGTACAGAATCTATACACACCCACACCACATCATAGTCTATCAGTTTGGTTCTACTGATGGTAAGAATTACTTTTCTTAGTTTAATTGTTCTTCTTAAAAAAAATTTAAAAACTTCAAAGACTTTTCTTACTCTGCCTGAATGATAACCTAAGCCTCTGCAAGTGTTAAAGGCCTTCAGCAGTTGAAGCAAACCAACGACAGGCCCCAGGTCCCTAGACATCCACACACAATCTGTCCGCACCACTCCCCAGGAATGGGCACCTCATCATCTCAGTTATCCTGGGTCCACGTCAGCCTGCACTCCACTCCACATGAGCCCACTCCTCCATCAGGGCCTGTGGCCAACACCTCCTTTCTTCGTGACCTTTGGTGGCAGTCCAACTCCTCTGACACTCATTCCCAGCTAGCACTGTGTCCAATGTCACCACCCAGTCTGTGGAGGCCACTGGTCACAGGCGTTGAAAGCCTGAGACAAATAACTGAGACAGTTACTACACAAGTGCCTCTGCGAGGCAGAATACGAAATAAAAATCTCACCAAGGGTCAAAGGAATAGTGATGCTGAAAATAATGTGCCAGTTCCTATCAAGACTAACGTTGTCAACCAATTAGCAGAATAGACTTACTTCATTATGGGGAATGTCTGCATTAATTCACCTGCATGCTGGAGTAGAGGGTTAGCACATAAAGAAAAGGTGGGCAGGTTGGCATGACAGCTGTGATGGACAGGTGGAGGTAGGAGCAGCAAGGCAGGTTTTGGAAAAAGTGTGCTAAACATGAAAACTGAGAGTGGAAGAATTTTGCAGTTGCTCATATTATAAAACCCTATTAGACAAATGTTTGCCTAGCTTTATCACATTCAAAACCCTACA
>PVKM010029389.1:0-17798 GCA_004027735.1 Carollia perspicillata | reverse complement strand
TCTCTTATCCATTCAGATATCCTATAATTTTTGATTGGAGTATTTAATCCACTTATATTTAAAGTAATTATTGATAGGTAATTATTCATTGGTATTTTTTTCCATTTGTTCCTGGTTCCTCTCTCTCTCTCTCTTCACTCTTTTCCTTCATCTTCTTAAATCAGTCCCATAAGCATGTCTTGCAGAGCTGGTTTGGTGGTGATTTATTCTTTCAGCCTTCTTTTTGTCTGGGAAACTCTTTTTTTGCCTACCATTTTAATTGAGAACCTTGCTAGGTAGAGTTCTCTTGGTTGTAGGACTTTGCTTTCCATTACTTGGAATATTTCTTGCCATTACCTTCTGGCTTATAATGTTTCTGTTGAGAAATCAGCTGCTAGCCTTATCAGAACTCTCTTATATATTACTTTTTGTTTCTCTCTTGCTGTCTTTAACATTCCTTCTTTGTCTTTAAAATTTGACATTTTAATTTGATGTGTCTTGGAGTAGGCTTCTTTGGGATCATCTTGTTTAGGACTCTTTGTGCTTCCATAACTTGCATGACCTTTCCTTCACTAAGTTTGGGAAGTTTAGTGTCATTAGTTTTTCATACAGGCTTTCTATCTCTTGCTCCTTTTCTTCTCCTTGTGATTTTCCTATGATATGAATGTTGTTACGTTTTGTGTTGTCCTGAAGTTCTCTTAAACTATCCTTGTACTTTTTAAGTCTTTTTTTTCATTTTCTTGCTCTACCTGGGTATTTGTTTCTACCTTGTCTTTCAGTTCAGTGATTCAGTCCTCTGCTTCATGCAGCCTGCTTATAATTCCTTCTACTGTATGTTTTTTTTATTTCAGATATTATACTCTCAATTTCTTCCTGATTCTTGTTCATAGTTTCTGTTCCCTTTTTGGAAACTGAAGCTCCCACTCAGTTCCTTATTGGTGTCACTGAGTTCCTTGAGCATCCTTATAACCATTTTTTAAAATTCTATGTCTGATAGATCTCTTGTCTCAATTTCGTTTAACTTTTTTTTCTGGGGATTCATCCATTCCTTTTGATTAGGAGTTCTTTCTTTGTCTCCCCATTGTAGGTGACTTTTTTTGTTTGTTTTTGTCTACATCTCTGGAAGCTCAGCTTCGCCTACCTGTCTTTGTGGGGTGGACTTCTGTGAGACTCATTGGTTCAGTCTCTTTTATCTACTGATCTAAATACTCTAGGGTTGCCTTTTTTTCCATTTGTGTGGGCTCTTTTGTACTTAGGCTTTGTTGGTTGGTGGCTCATTAGCTGATGGTTTTTTCCCCCCAGGTGGTTTACTGATAGTCACAACTCTCACCATGTGTTGTATGGCTTCCATACTTCACGTCAGCTAAGATTCTGTTGACTGTTCAGTTTGTTTTTCAGAAGATCAGCTAGTGTCTCTGTTGTGCACAAGAACAAGTGGGCTCACCTTCCACCTATTTGCCTGCCATCTTCTGAATCTTCTTCTATACTTACAAGTCTATCCAAAAACCACTCCAAGCAACACATCTGAAAATCTATTAGATATTTGCTAATATATTTTAATTTTCATGTAGTCATATCACATATATGTGTGTGTGTAAAGACATGTACACAATATAAAAATTAAATCATATCATACAGATTTCTCACCAATTTGCTTTTTACATTCACTAATTGTTATCTACCTCATAAATAATAATTTATGTCTAATTATTTATGTTGATTCTGAATAGAATTTCATGCTATTGATAAACTATAAATTATTCCATAAGCAGTTGTACAATAATGACCATATACTTATAATTTCACGACCTCGAGGAATTTTGTTTTTATGTTATAGAGACTCCTAATACTAATTTTCCTTTCCAAAATATTGTAGTATTTTCTGTTTTCACCAGCAATGTGTCATCATCCACACACTGCTACCAGCCTCAGTTTTAAGTATATGACTTTGTTTTTGTTATTGTAGATTTCATGGGGAACAGAAATATCTCATTGATTCATTACATTTTACTTTGCAGTTCTGTGCCTACTGGTACAGGTCCATTCTTGTATTGCATTTATACATATAATTTGACCGTTTTTTTACTGGCTTATTTTTGTTTTGCTTTTGTTTTTTTTTTTTAATTTTTATTTATTTTTAGAGAAAGGGGAAATGAGGGAGAAAGACAGAAAAAGAAACATAAATGTGTGGTTGCCTCTCACACTCTCCCTACTGGTGACCTAGCCCACAACCCAGGCATGTGCCCCGACTGGGAATCTAACTCATGACCCTTTGGTTTGCAGGCCAGTGCTCAATCCCCTGAGCCATACCAGGTCTGTTTTATGTTTACTTTAGAGCTACCTATATGTCATAGTTATTAGTTTTTTAATATTTTCTGTTCTTTTTAAAAATCTATTCTTTATATTTTCTATTGCATTTTTGTAGGAGGATATCTAGTATAGGCAGTTTTGAATTTCCAGTTTCAATTAGAAAGTTCTTACACCTGATCCACACCCTTCATTTATTATGCAAATATTATGTTACATTTTCTCACAAGGGTTTTCATTTTTTACTTTTCTTATACATGAAACTTTAATTAATCTGGAATTAATTTTACATGTTGTAATTCATTAGTAAAACTTTATTTTTTTCCAAATGAATGTCCAGGTGTTCTAGCTCTAGTTACCACATAGTTTTGCTCTATATTTAGTTTTTTTCCCTTACTTTCCTAGAAGAAAAATAAGTAGCCCAGAAGTTATGATAATGGGGCTGGTGATAAAACCCTGCACTTTATGACAATGTACCTTTACCTTCTACCTTTGCAACATACAATAAGTTGTTTAGATTTTCTAAATTTTTATTTTCTTACCAGTGAAATGGGTCCAGTGATGCTTACTTCTTAATGTTGCTGTTAAGATTAGATTAGATAATACTACATGGAAAAGTTAGCACATGGCCTCATACACAGTTGTAGAATATGTGTCAACTCTAAATATTTAGTCTTTATTACTATTAAAGTCAAATAGTAATGCCTAATAAGTACTACTAAGCAGCTAAAATGCTGAACTAAATAAATTGAACCATTTTATTATCTAACTAGTGGTGATCTATGATGTAGTGTTTATTAAATTTGGAGGAAAATTTTTCTTTTGCAAAATTCCTGACCTAACTATAAAAAAGTGAAACCACATCAAAACCATTGGTTCTCCTTTTTTTGGTTCACAAAAAAAGTTAATCTCCCAAACTTAATTGGCTAAGCCTATCCCAATGTTCCAACGTTTGTATCACTATCCTACTCTTCCCAAAACTATCCCACTTTTCTTAAATCAATTTAAATATCCTTTATACAAGCTGTTAAACTATTTATGGGACTGTCACTCTTCATAAGGCTTTCTCACTGTTCATAAACCTGTCCAAATGCTCCCAAGGTTACTCACATTTCCCAAGGCTCTCAAATTTGAGGACTATATCATCTCATTGTTAGTGAATCTTTCTTAATTAATACATTTGTCTTAGTAATGAACATAAATATACTTTAAAAATTTCCAAGATATGTGTATTGCCTGTAAACAAAAGAAAAACATTGACCAAATTATAAGAAAATATTGTCCCAACTGAAATCTGATTCATAGCTAAGTTTTCAATTAGCCTTCTGTAAACACATTTTTATAACTTAAAATAGCTTTGCAATATAATAGCTATGCATGTTTTTTAGCTACTTATAGTGAATGAGGTAGAAACTCATCATTCAAGCTTGTTTTAAAATAACAAAAATATATCTTCCTACCAGACTATCCCAGTTGCCATTTGATCAGAAAGAATGACAGAAATTGGACTGGAGTTTCCTCTTTGGGTTGTGTGTTCATTAATGCCTTTCTTCAATAGTGCTCAGGGCATATTTTTAAGTAAGACTTCAGTTAAGGTTTGGTATTATAGATAGCTAAACTAGTAAATATGCCCAATGGATATGAACTGAAATCTCTGGTTAAGATTTCCACAGAGGCTAAAACTTGCATTTGGAGTGGACAAAAAGAGTATATATTCTGAGCTTTTAAACACTCCCTCAGGACATTTTTGACATGTATGTGTTATTCACCTCCATGGGTTGACACTATTTCAGAGTCTATTACAAGTCTCAGAGCTCTATTTCAAGCTCTTTGTTTAAGCAAAATCTTAGTTGATATTTGAACCTGAATAGGATCCTTGTTGTTGAATGGAAACATAGGCTTTCTCTGGTACTTCCATTTGTGCACATTTCCATGTATATGATTTGATAACAATATGCTATGGGGGGTGGACTTGTGTAAGTAAGTGTGTCATTGACAGAACACTCAACTCACAGCATAAAATAACCATGTGGTGAATATCCAGCTGCTTATTCATACTAAAAATCATATCTCTACCTTTGGGCCAATGTAGATCTTCCTTACCTTACTATCTAAAAATGTGTACACTGAATTCTTAAGGTTATTCATATCAAATATGATTATTTTAATCCTTACCTGAGAATATGTCTATTGATTTTAGAGAGAAAGGAAGGGAGAGAGAAAGAAAGATCAATGTGAGAGAGAAACATTGATTGGTTGCTTCCCATATGTTCTCTGACTGGTGATCAAATACTCATCCTAGGTGTGTGCTCTAACTTTGAATCAAACCTGCAATCCTTTAGTGTACGGGATGACACTCCAGTACTCCAACCAACTGAGCCACCCAGCCAGGGATCAAATATAATTTTATTCTGTGGACTACATTGATTTAATATCTTTAATTAAAGGATTCTGATGAAGTAATACTGATTAACTGTTCTAGTGACTGAATCTTCATAATTGAAGCAATAATATGAGATATGATTAATATAATTTTATATTGTTAGTAAACTGGATTGTTCATGTCCCCAAATTTTCAAATATGTTTTGAATTTCTTAGTGGGTCATCCCTGGAAGCATTTGAGAGAAAGGCTTTCATACAGGTACTTTATTTTTGGTAAATTATTTCAGAAAATAAGAAAACAGAACTGGGAAGAGTTTTGTGTAAAACACAGAGGAAGAAAGGCCAATGAACCACATTGTCTTAAGGTATTTACCACTGTAGGGAACTAGGGCTTGAACCTACGTGAACCATCTAAGAAGCAGTAGACTAAGCTTCAGAGAAGCAGTAGAATCAGCTTCAGAATTATTGGCCTGTGAGACTGAAGTGGGAAGCATTCTTCTGTCAGTTCAAGGGTTACCCAAAGGGCATTAATTCACTTAGACCTCCTGGCTTATGAGTTTACCTGAAGTCAGGAAACCATGAATAGAAAGTATCAAATGTGCAGTGTAAACAAGAAGAAGTGTTTCCAGTCACACTTGTGTGAAACTGGGCAACATAACAAGAGTCTACAGTCACAGGTAGACAGAGATATGTGGAGTGACATATGAGGTGTCCAATATGACTTTGTAAGTTTTTGCAACAACTCTCCCTAAAGACAGCCTTGAAAATATAACTAACTCAATGCTGCCCACAATCTTGTTCCTACATTATGCTTCATTAAATCTTCTCTCAGAAGAGCAACATGAATGATAAATAATCTTCAAAGCCAGAAGTCATGTAAAGCACCAAATTGCACACCCCAGATTTAAGCTTAATATGATAAGATAGGAAAGAAGGGTTCTGACATTAGAATGAATCAGCTCCCTTCATGCAAGAGAACATTTGAGGTGGGTGCTACCCATTAGACCTCACAAGCCCAGTTCCCTGGTGTGGGGGAGATGTGGGGTGGGGGATCAGTAGATGGGTTACAGATTTCAGCACTCCGCTTCTCAATTAAATTACTAATATTCAATTCCTGGCAGCAAATTCCAAATCTTTGTCATCTGAAAGTGTGGTCTTTCAATCATGGGGGGGAAAATGAAAAACTCAGATGTGCTCTAGTGTTGGAGAAGGGTAGAAATAATTAGCAGCCCAAAAGCAAAACAAGAAATTCTAACTAGAAAAACAGATTTAATATTTTGTTATGATTCATATTAAATACTGTTAACCAACATTCATCATATTCTATTGATTCATTAGAAAAAGCTCAAGGGTTTTGGAGTTGCAAGAAGGCTTCCAATCAAATAGAATACTAAGGATTCTGTTAGAAATGTAAGAATCATGAAAAATCTTCTAACATTCATGACAGTGGTCTTTATGCTTTGGTTTTAAGTTTCTCTGTCCTCTAACAAACTTATACCTGTCAAAAGAGTTACTTATAAACTTACTTCCAGCAAAAATAATAAAATTAGTAGCAGCAATAACCTTAAGCACATGTCTGAAAATAAAATTCTGGATATCTCAATGTTTTCAGCATTATCATCAAGATACTGTAAAATCACTGTCAAAATACACTGAATTAAAATGTGTTTTCTATGTTTCTGACAAAGAAAACATTTAAAGTACACTCAGTAAAATGGGAATCTAATGTGTAATAGTTTGTATTAAGTATTGCTTTGATGGAGCCTCTTAAAGTAATGTATTATGCTCTTGCTTAGAAAAGATCGATAAGTACTACATCTGATGTACCACTTTCATATGACTTTATGATCAATAACAATTGTGGGCTTCTTTACATGATCATATTTAAATATAAGCAACTTACTATTTTGGGACTTGTGAGTATTATTAAGGTAAAACAATTGCTCTTATTGAAGTTCATGAAATCTATACTTGCATGTGCTTTGGAAATCATTACAAGTAAGGTAAACACAAATAAGCAAAGCACGATTATTAGGTTTATTTTCTAAAATAAAATTAGTTCATCTAAAAGTAATAAACATGGTAACCCTGACATAACAACTTCTCCAAACAACCTCTTCTTTATACATCAATACAGGCAGCTTTTCATTCATTTTTGTACAGCTTTCCTGTTGCCTTAATACTAGTTGAAACCTCACATTGCTTTGACCTTGATTTCCTGGAGTCCTTTATACATTGCAATGCATGGATTTATCAGTTTTATATGTAAGATCCCTTTGCCCTGTGACTTGGGAATAGGATGTGGAAGAATGAAGAAATAGATTTGGAGAAATCTATCAGGACACGTCTCCATGATCATTGGAAAAGATTGTTCTTAAGAGTCTGTGAATATATTTCTGCAAATAGATCACTCTGGCTTCTGAGTGAATCCAATTACTTGAAATGCTTTCTCTCATTGTAGGTACTATTGGACTAGGCATTACAATCTTTTAGATCAGAGATAACATTTTCAGATATAGCATTCACCTTTTTTCCATGATGTAGCCATGTTTTAATACCTGAGCAGATTTCTCATTCAAGGTGACAAAAACTACATCCACATCTATCTATCATTCTTCTAAAAATTATTTAAAGGATAGAATATTGATTCTTACACAAATATGTATATACACATATATACTGACATACATTTTTATAATATAATGTATACCCTACTATATGGAACACCATAAAACTACTCAAAAATGAGAAATGTTTTAGTAGGATGTAAAGTCTGAAGCATTCCCAACAAGCAAGAACATTCAGATTTGTAAAACTTATAGAACTGTGAATCCATAGTCCAAAACAATAATGGCAGGGCCATTTATTTCCAGTGGAGGCTCAGAGAAAATTCAATCTCTGTAGTCAAAAATTACAGAAGACAGGAATGGACATTGAGGAAATCATTAAAACAATTATTAATTCTGTTTTTATTTGTCAGTTTTCCCTTTTATACTTATGACAAAAGCCAGAGAAAATCTGATAAGAGGTTAATTTCCAATGTATGTAAAGAAGCTATACAACTCAACAACGTAAAACAAACAATCCAATTAAAAAATGAGCAAAAAACCTGAACAGATATTTCTGCAAAGAGGACATACAGAGGGCCCTTAGACATGAGCCCTGGCTTGTGTGGGTTCAGTGGGATGAAGCATTGTCCCATGGACCAAATGTTTGCAGGTTCAATACCCAGTCAGAGCACATGCTTGGACCTGGGTTATGTGTTCAATAGTCCCAGTCTGGACAACTGATCAATGTCTCTCTCTCACATTGATGTTTCTCTCTCTCTCTCTCTCTCTCTCTCTCTCTCAAAAAGCAATGAAAAATGTTTTTGGGTAAGGATAAACTAATAAGATCACCTCACACCTGTCAGAATGTCAATCATTAATAAATCAATGAACAACAAGTAGTAGCAAGGATGTGAAAAAAAAGGGAACTCTAGTGCACTGTTGATAGGCATGTAGACTGGTGCAGCCACTGTGGAAAACATTATGGAATTTCCTCAAAAAATTAAAAATGGAACTCCTTTTGACTCAGCAATCCCACTTCTGGAAATATATCCTAAGAATCCTGAAACATCAATCAGAAAGAATATATGCACCCCCCCGTGTTCATAGCAGCCATATTTATTACAATTCCAAGTCCTGGAAATACACCAAAGTGCCCATCAGTGGGTGAGTGGATAAAAAAACTGTGGTACATACACAAAATGGAATACTATATTACTGTAAAAATAAAAGGATATCTTATCTTTTGCAACAGTATGGATGGGCCTGGAAATTATTATGCTAAATGAAATAAGTCAATGAGAGAAAGACAAATACCATATGGTCTCACTTATATATTGAACCTAATGAACAAAATAAACTGACAAACAAAGTAGAAACAGAGTCATGGATCCATGGAATATACCAACGGCTGTCAGAGAGGATGGGGGAATGGGGACTGGATGAGAGAAGGTGAAGGGATTATCCAAAGAACATATATGCATAACTCATAGACACAGATTACAGTGTGGTGATGATGGCCAGAGGGAAGTGGGGAGGTGTCAGGGTCTGGGTGGAGGCAAGCAAAGGGAAGGCAAATGGGAACATATGTAATAGTATGAACAATAAAAATAATGAAAAAATAAAGAAAATTTAGAAAAAATACAAGTGAGGAGTTGATGAGAATATCATTGTTATGATAGGCTGAGAAAAAGGAACAGAGATGAAAGAAACTCATAATTTTCCAATGTGACAGCATGAAATGGGGAAGAGAAAGGGGGAAATAATGCAACTGTAAGTTAGCTTTACATAGGAGTTATATTTAGTAGAAATACCTAACTTTTTCAAAATGTGCATTTTAATTTGGCACCTTTGGAAATTCCTGACTGGCAAACATGTTCCCCCTGCCATGAGTCATTACCTAAACAGAAACCAAACTTAACCCTTTAATCTGGCTTATGATTAGATACATACACAACTGCAAAGAAAACCTAGTCAATAACTCAAATAATCTCAGCCAAATAGATAAAGAGTAAAATGCAGAAAAAATAGGACTAATTAAAAGCATGAAAGGAAAAGAATCAAATAAATATTCTCACAAAGATTCAACATTATTTTGTAAGAAGATGTAGCTTTATAAAGGGAAGAATAATAGAAGTAATATTTTGGAAAAATAAAAATTTATTGCCAAAATCTTCCTTACTGAAATACATATAATTTATTTAGCTACTTCCCACTTCATAAGTAGAGCTTAATTCCTGCTTCTTTTCCTTTTAGTCATGGAATGGACTTACTGATTCTACCAAAGACTAGAGTAGAGAAGAGAAAGTAGTAACTTTACAATGGAAATATTTGACATGAACAATCTTAGCCAACTAATTAAGTTTATATCAACATTGATACCACACAGATATGATGTGACAAGAAGGACACTTCACATTTGTCATATTTTTTTCCAAAAATTCATAGCCCAGTCTAATTGTGAGAAAAAACATTAGACAACCTGAGATTGCAGGACATTTTGCAGAATATATGGACAGTACCTAATAACACTTTGCTTTACTGAAAAGCAAAGATAGATGGAGAAACTGTTAAACTGATGCTACATATATAATGGTCAACTATGAAGAAAATTGAATAATGCTTTAATCACTTTAACCTTTGAATTTTATACCCAGTCAAACTCTCAGTTAAGTATGAGAATAGAATAAATAAATTTGTAGACTTTTAAGGGTATACCAATTTAAAAAAAAAGCAAAGAACATTTGTGAAAGAATTATTTAAACATATACCAGTAAAACTTAAAACAGAAGTTATAAAAAATAGCATTTTGTCCAAGAAACAATTTTTTTTCTGAAAATTTTCCTTGGGGAAATACAGAGTCAATAAAGAAATGAAGAGATAATTTATTTAAGCATAACATGTGGGAAATTCTCATTCCAGTAACACAGACTTGTTGGCAAAGGTTTTGTTTACTTTTCTGTGGTCTGTGTCTTGCATAGTAAGTAAATATATTCTTAATTAAATAATGGAATATTTATTTATTTCAAAAAATATATCACTGACAGTTAACATACTGAAGACTTAATTGTATTTATAAAACAGAATGTAATGGTGACATGTCTCAAAAGTGTAAATGTAAGAATGTGATGGAATAAATCTTTGTTTTTAGACCAGTTGTGTTAGCTAGAGTCTCAGCTTCATGTCTGACTAGCCTATGTGACCTTGATCTAGTTATTTAACCTTTCTAAGTTTCTATTTGTCTATTCGTGTAATGAAGATGATAAAAGACATAGCACTGGATTGATCTGGACATAGCACTCTGATTGAAGACATAATGCATTATGAAACAGAATGCACTCAGAGCATTGCCATTACTTAGCTATTGTTATTAACTATGCAAAATACACATGTCCAAAACAGAGAGAACAAATAGTCAATATGTTAATGTTCTTATCTTTTACAGCAGAAAGTTATTTTTAAATTCCTAAAATGTAAAATAAATATTATATTGTTTATAAGTAAAAACAAACACAATAAAATAGATAAAATGCAATAGTTGAAGATGGTGGAAACTGAGATGGAAGAAGAATAGGAGCCAAGATGGAAGATGGTTTATCTAATTCTTTATCTTCTAAAGAAAATTATCTGTAGAATGTACTTAAATTAGTTTTATCAAGAAAAACTGGTTGATAGTCAGTTATTACAGAAACCATCAAAGTGCCTAAAAAGGCAAACTGTTACAATTGTTATTTCTGGGGAAAGAGAGTTAAGAGAAAGAATGATAACATTTTTCCTGAGGTTAATATTGGTTAATAACAAAAGTTTCAGGTGTACAGCATCATAATTCAATACCTGTATACTTTATTCTATGTTCACCACTAAAAAATTATTTTCTTTATGGTTTTACACTTTTCCATATTTCATTATGAGATTACTTTTACATTAATACTCTTTTAAAAATACAATCTAAGCTATGTCTAAATATACTGTATAAACTGAGAAAGACTCCAAAAGTATCATTATGGGAAGGGAATGTATTGTGTTATTAGTATATCTTTATTTTATTTTATGTCCTTGCTTTTTCCATTAACTTCAGAGTTATGTAAAATATGACATAATTAGTAATAGCCAATTAAATATATATATATATTTAAAGATTTATTTTTTTACTTTTAGACAGGGGGAAGGGAGGGAGACAGAGAGGGAGAGAAACAATGTGAGGCTGCCTCTCACACGCCCCCATTGGGAACCCAGCCAGCAACCCAGATATGTGCTGCAACTGGGATTAGAACAGGCAACCCCTGATTCACAGTCTGGCATTCGACCTACTGAGCCACACTAGCCAGGGCCAATGAAAATATTTTTATTAATGCAATTAAAAAAATGCAAACACATTAGAACAAGCTAAACTCCACAACCTATCTTCAAGCTTTTTTTCTCAAACTTATGTATTACTTGTCTCTAAAATATAGAATGAATCAAGCATTTACAATATGCAATGTCTAGAGAAAAATAGACTTGAAAAAACACTAATTAAATAAAACATTTTTTAATAAAGTAAATGAAAAAGTATTATGTGAATAGACAGCAGGGAGCACCAAAGTTCCTGGAACATCAAGAAAGCTCTATGGAGAGGATATACTTGTATACTTGAGTTCAGCTTGAAGAATGACATGGAACTTGCCAGTTAACTTTGGAGTAATGGTTTCTCAGGCTTAGTGACAGGTAGCCTGTATGCCTCATCCAGCCCATCAGTGGCAGAACTAGGATTTGAGTGCTGTTCATCCATCTCGCCACAATGCCTCACCGTCTATGACCATCTGGTAGTTGTATAATCTTATATTTAGAAACAAGGACAGAAAGATCATAATAACTAGAATTGGGAACAACTACATTTTTTCAATACTTTTCAATAGGTAATAATGATGATGGCATTACTAAGAAACTGGCAGATACTCAAGGCTTCATTTACAAAATTGGAATGGGATAATAAGGAGCACTATGACTTCATCATATGCTTTTGCCACCAATCCTACTTTATTCTATTGACCAAACCAGAGAACAGCCATGTTACCAAGTTGAATCTGTTCCAGTATTAAAATTCACTGCTCTTTTTAATAATTGTACATATGTCTCCAGCTATGCTTTTGAAATTATGTTATGGGCATATGGTATCAATGTTATTTCACTTCTCCCCCAAAGGTAAAAAAAGAACTGCAGTATGAACCCATAGCTGCAAAATGGAAGCCTATAAATCTACATGCACCTTGCAATGCTTTTTTATCACTGCAGTGGTTGCTGCTTTATTGGAGCACACAAGGCAAAATTGACTGCAAATGGCGTATTCTGTTTTGAATAATGGGATTTGTGAACAAACATGAACAGCCACAGACAATCCTTGAGATGTGTCACCTCAATATCAGATACATACACTGGGATTAGGCCATTATCAAGGTATTTAAATGTGTATTTTTACAAGTTTTATGAGGTTATAAAACCAAAATAATATGCTTTCTGAAATTTAATATTTTAGAAATCAATTTAAAGTACAATTTAAAGACTATGAATCTTTAAAATAAGGAAAATATCCATGTATTCAGTAATTAATATAATACATATGAATGTCTACTGAATGACAGGCATTATATACACACATCCTAAAGTAATGAATTATATAGTACCCTAGGGTAGCTCTCCAATCACTAAAATGTAAGAGGAAAACGTAAATAGATAACAGCAAAATGTCAAGCAGTAGATGACCCTAAGGAACCCCAGACTTGGCTTTAGAAAGAGAGGCTTCCAGAAAGGAAAGACAGATTTAACAATATCTATCATTGGCCTGTGCAATTCAGTGTTTGTGATTCACCTTCTCCCTGCAGACCCCAGGGTCTAACTCTTACTGCGATGGATGGGCTTTCTGTTTGCTAGAGTCTTTTCTCTGGCTTTGACTCTCAATATGACTGTCTTGGCCTTGTGGATTCATGGCATTGTCTCCTTGCTCCAAGTTCATCAACCAATTAAGAATAATCACATTATAATTGACATCTGGTTGGGACTTCCTATGAATGGAGAGGACAGGAAGGGGTTTTATGATACAGGGAACTATTATAAAAGATAGAGTTTGGTCCATAGGAGACAGGAATGCAATGTGGTGTACATGTGTATGTTCATTGGAGAAAGAAAAGTAGCAATAAAGGAAAATTTTCAGAATTGAGATGTTTCTATTGTAGTAAAATTTTGGGTGGATGGTAATACAAAATAAATTGATGAAGTAGGCAGTGTTGAAATAAAAATGTATATTGTCTGTAGTCAATATATGGATACACATAAACATAGATTTCTAGTTACTATAAACATTAGTTTACCTAAGTATATAAACTAATATAAGTATTTACATTGTAAATTTAAAAAATGAAGTTTATTATTCTCAGAGTCCCTGAAATTAACCTAGTTTGGCAAGCCTCCTCTGCCTGTTTATAAGTTATATTCAATCTATATTACTGATGTAAGATACTCCTTTTGTTGAGGTCCAACCATCCATTCAGCAAATACTTTTTACACTTACTATGCCCAAGAAATGTAAAGATTTTTTTAAAGCAAATATACATTAAATATATCAAGTGACCCTATCATCCTCAAAATCATGGTAACAGAGAATTTTCTGGAATTGCAGGGTCTATTTAGTCACACTGGTCAGAAAAATCCTCTCTGAGAAGGTGACCATAGAATGAAGTCAAATGAAGCCAGGGAGAAAGCAGCCTGCATGTGTGTAGAACAGGAAGGGTAAAGACCCTGAGATGGAAGCATACTTGGTTTAAAGAATACCAAGAAAGTTGGAGTCTAGTGAGGAAAAAAAAAAAGTAGGAAAGGAGACATTTGAACAAATACTTGAAGTAGGTGAGATAGTCTTATGTGGGGAACAGTGTTTTGTTTTTTGTGTTTTTGCTTCTTAAATCCTCACCTGGGGAGATTTTTCATTGCTTTTAGAGTGAAAGGAAGGGGGAAAGAGAATCATGAATGTGAGAGAGAAATATCCATTGGTTGTGTCCCACACAATCCCGGATGGGGCATGGTATGCACCCTGGCCAGGAAACAAACTCAGAAAGTAAGTATGTCCCATGACCAGAATTGAACTCACAACCTCTCAGCTATAGGATAATGCTCCAACCAACTAAGCCACACCAGCTAAGGCAGGAAAAGTGCTCTAAGGACACGGAAGCACTCTTGTCCTGGAGAAGACCTCCTTGAAGTAGTGAAGAGTAACCTGAGCCCTAAGGGTAAAACTGAAAGGTCCAGGAAGGGGAGAAGAAGAAGAGGGGACTGGCTAAGAGCTCACACCAAAGAAGCTGGTTCATGGGTGAGTTACACTACTGGCTAGCCATGTGAGCTTTAGAGATCTCACTGTGTCCATTGATGAAATGGGTACGCTAGCAATGTCTCCTTTCAGAGATTGTTGTGAGGATTACATGGGAATAAACACGTTAGCCAGTGTTATTATTATTAATGTCTGATTGGTGCTGCGGATGGTAGCTCAAGGAAGGTCTGGAATGCCCCCTGAAGGAGGTAGTCTTGAGGAGGAAAGTGTCCCTTCTGGTATATTTAAGTATTTTCTCTAAAGGGGAGCAGAGAATGTGGCAGCTGGTAAGGGAGATGTGAGATCAAAGAAGGTGTTGCTTGTTTTTTGGAGACACAGAATATGATGGCATGTTGGTATGCTTTTGGGAAATGCCTGGTGAATAGGGGAAACCTCATGTGAGAGGAGGGAAAGGAGGCACATGCAGCATTGATGACCTGAGCAGATGAGAGTTGGAGGAGCCAAAGCACATGGAAAGCAGACAATCTGCGTGTGAAAGATCATGTGGTAAGAACAGATGGAAAATCTATTCTGATTCTCTTTGATAAGCAGCATTCATTTCTCTTCCCCTAGAGAACCAACCATAATCAAGTTTAGATATTCTGTGGGTAGAATTTTAACTGGTTTTAACTTTTTATTGTCTCAGTATCTAAATGATTGTCATCTCTATCCTACCCAGGTCAATCTTATGACAGTATTCCTATCCAAGGTCAACCTAATGACACTATTCCTATCCAAGTTCAACAATGGCCCAAAGTTTCATTACCTTCCTTTGAATACTAGATATGCCACCCAGTCTCTGCTCTTCTCATTAAGGCTTGAGACCTACATCATGTTGAGAATTGAACTAACATCAGCTGTATTTGAGACCATCATGTTCCTGTAATGCTTTCTTGTAAGCTAGTAGTTCTCAAAGCCCTGTCTTCTGAGCCACTGCACTGGACAACTTTTTAGGAATACACACTCTCAGGCCCCATCCCAGAGGTGCTAACTCAGAAACTCTCGGTATGAGGCACAGTAATATGGGTTTGTTATAACAAGCTCTCCAGGCAATGCAGGGGCTTGCTTCAGGGTGGGGGCCATTGTTTGGGGATGAAGGTGAGAGAGAAGGGTGCAGATAAGAAGAATCAGGAAAAGCAGTCTGCTTTCATTGCCACTCTTACCTCACAAACACTAATTTAGAAAAAAATCCATGTTACACACAGACACATTCGAGAAAATTTGGAAACTGAGAAAATTAGAAAAGTTCTTAAAGGCTATTCAAGATTGTATTACTTTTGTTTTTGACTTCATAAGAGGACAGTGCCCTTGCCTTTATCAAGCAGCCACGGTTGGCTCCTTTCCCTGGTTGAACTATAGGCATTTACCATATTGGTGTGAACATGGAGATTTAAAAACCACTAATATTTTTGTTTAGCAAAATGCACTTAGCTTAGCTTTTCTTGAAGATGTGTATCTTTCTGTGGCCAGACATAGGCTATTTCCCTGCTTTCTATGGCCTTCCACAAATTATTTATGCAGTCAATAAGCATCTTATAAGTAACCACTCATTGAAGCTGAATTGATGTTTGTGCTAACGAGAAAAGAATGTTGATTCTGGCACTTTGTTACCTTTGTGCCTTATAAATTGAGGAGATTTATTAAAAGAAGCAGGGATGGTAGGGACTCCCTGAAGCTTTTTACAGACAAGTTGTGAAGGAAAGGGAATCTAGAGCCAGGACAAATTAGCACACTCACTGCCAATTCAGGCATTCTGGGGCTGCAGGGAGGTGGGTGGGTGGAGGCTTGCAAAGGCAGATGAGGTATTAGCCATCTCACTCATTTAGTAATTTTTGCATATGCATTTCTTTCTTTCCATTCTCCTAGCTCTCAGCAGTACTTGCTTCAGCACTTCCAAGTTCTCTTTTTTCATTTCTTCTAATTCCTCTTTCTGCATCCTTTACTCTTCTATAACTATTTCGTCTCTTCAATACAGAAAACACAATAAATATCTTTGCACCATCTCTGCACTGTCTCTCTTCTTTGCATTAATAGAAAGACTCTATTTTCATGTTTCAAAAAAGTCTCTTTTTCAAAAAAGACTCACATTTTTGTTCTCTTTTATCTTCTTATAGGCAAAGACCGCTTCTTTTTAGATTAGCTTGTATAAAGGATTTAGACTGTTCCTATGGCCCTTACATCATCAATTTTCTTTTACATCAGTGATTTTACCAAGTAAGATTTATAAAAGACTGACAAAGAACAAATGGAAAAAATCTCTCTTATAAAGACAGAGGAAATCAGTTTTCACAGTTAGTGCTTAAACAGAATGTTTTTTAAATTCACATCCCTAAATTTAAACAGGCTTACATCCACTCACCTGAAGGAGATACAAGGCAAGAAAGCAAAAGTAGAGCAAAAGAATCTTAAGTAGAATGGAAGACATTTGTCACCGCACATTTTGTTGTTATTATCCAGCAACAGATAAACATATGTGCATGTTTTAAACCCTGTTAGTTACTTAATGTGAACTGAATACAATAAGTTTTATCTCAGGTGCTTATTGATTTAGATCTGTTGGCTTTTTATAATGTTAGAGACTTACTCATAATCCTTAACATTCCATAAAAGGGTACATTAGGTGTAGTAGTTTAACAGTAATATTATAATTTCCAATCTAAATTTTGTCTACTCTTAGGAAATAAAACATTTGTGTTTTAAAAATATAGAACTGTCAACATATTTTTCTAGTAAATTCAAAGACAAGATGCCACAGAGCCTTAGGTAGAAAAAATATAAATTAATCAATTAGGCACTCTTTTCCTGCTTTCACTATACTTATCCATTCACTTCTAAAGTAAAGTGCCCTAAACATTAATTGATCATTTTAATTGAATATCAATAAAATTATGAAGACATATTGTCAAGACCTTATTTCAAACCATGATTTCACAGGAGTGCTTCAGGTATTCTCTGCAACTCTGGCAGCCAGTGCAGCAGATGGTCTACCTTACTACCCTCTCCTGCTATCCCCTTGCCTTCTGGGCCCAGATCAAGTCAGTCAAGAACAAGTGCCTTGATGCACAAATCCCTGCTTTCATCTTTTTGTTTTAAATTACATTATTTTTGTTTGATTGCAGTTGTCTGCATTTTCCCCCCAGCACTCCCCACAACCCCAGCCAATCGCACCTCCCTCCCCTGCTTCCACCCTCCCACTTGGTTTTCTCCATGTGTCTTTTATAATAGTTCCTAAAAACCCTTCCCCCCA
>PVKM010029388.1:0-17811 GCA_004027735.1 Carollia perspicillata | reverse complement strand
GTTCTTGCTTAGCTGTAACCTGCCACTCCATCCTCCATCCATTACTTATTTAATCTCAGCATACATGTATAGCAGTTTCAAAATTGTCCCCCTTATACCCACAGAAAACAACTTTACCAACTAGACTATAATGCTTATGTACCTATTTAGTCTTACAGTCTACACTCATTTCTAACTTTACTCCTGCCATCACCTTTTCACCCCACCCTCCTCGGTAAGGTCATGTCATACATTCATCATACAGTGAGATTCTTTGGTCACTGTCCCTGTTTCATCCTAGAATGTCCTGATCTCCTAACTGAATTTCTTTAATTTCAGTATATTGAAGTTTACTCTTTGTGTTCTAAATGCATAGTGTCGTGAATCCACATTTACATTATCACACAGAACAGTTTTACTTAAAAAAATAAAATAAAACAACCCATACTTCATCAATTCAACCTCCACCCCAACCCCTTGGCAAGCATGGATTCATTTTTCAACTCTCTAGTTTTGTCTTTTGCAGAATATCATATAAATGGGATGCAGGGCAGCCTTTTAAGACTTGTTTCGTTCAGCAATATCCATTTTAAAATGTATCCACATTGTTGCAGATAGATAGTTCCTTTTTTAAAAAAATCACTGAATATAGTAAGTCCATTGTATGGTCGGACCACAGTTTGTTTATCTATTCACATATTGAAGGACATTTTGGTTGATTTTGCTTTTGGCAATTATGAAAAGCTGCTATAAACATTGTCATTGAGGTTTTTATGAGGACAAAAGTTTTCAGATCAGGTGGGTAAATTCCTAGCAGTGCAATTGTTTGATTGTATGGTAAGACTATGTTCAGTCCTGTAAGAAACAGCCAAACTATTTTCCAAAGTTATTGTAGCACTTAGCATATCCCTGCCATCAATGAATGAGAATTCTTGCTGCTCTGTATCCTTGTCAGCAACTGGCATTATCAGCTTTTGGGGTCTTAGCTATTCTAATACTTGTGTAGCAGTATTATTTAATTTTGTATTTCACTGTGATAGGTAATGTTGATCATCTCTTCATATCTTTATTTACTATTTGCAATCTTCTTTGGTAAGATGTTTGTTCAAATTTTTGCCATTTTTAAAAATTTTGTTGTTTTCAGATTATTATTGATTTGTAAAAACTCATTGTGTTTTGGAATACTAGTCCTTTGACACACATATGTATTGTAAATATGTTTCCCAATCTATGACTTACCTTTTCATTTTCTAATCAGTTCTTCCAGAAGACCATTTTAATTTTTAATTAATTAGTTTTCTTTTATTGTCCTTGTCTTTTGCACCTTATCTAATTTTATTTTCCTATCTCAAGTCTGCAAAAATCTTTCCCTTGTTTCTTTATAAAATTTTTATAAGTTCTAGCTTTTACATTTAGGTTACTATCCATTTCAAGTTAATGTTTTTATATGGTTGAAGGAAGGGTCAATTTTTTCTCCTATATAGATACCCAACAATGTCAGAATCATTTGTTGAAAACACTATTCTTTCTCCATTGAAGTACCTTGGCACCTTCACTGAAAATCAACTGACTGTATATGCCTGTGTTAATTTCTGGGCTTACCAGTTCTGTTCCATGGATCTACGTCACTTCTTCTGCCATCATTACGCTGTCTTGAATACTGTATCTTCACAGTAAGTCTTAAAATAAGGTAACATAGAGTCTCCAATTTTATTCTACTTCTTCCTCAAAATTGTTTTGCTATTCTAGATACTTTTCCTTTTTATAAAAATTTTAGAGTCAGCTTTTCAGTGTCTAAAAAAATAGAATCTATAGATGAATTTGGCAAGACTTGCCATCTTAAAAATATTTAGGGGAGGTTGGGACAACTGTTATAGCATAAACAAAAAATGTTGAACTTTCAAAAAAATTGAGTGCTTCAATTCATAAATAGAATGTCTTTCCTTAATTTTATTTTTAAATATCCTTCAATAATGCTTTAGTTTTTAATTTTCATTATACAAGTCTTTGTAAAGTTTGTTTCTAGATATTTTATCAGTTATTATTATAAGTGAACTCTGGAAGTCTCAGTGCCCAAATGTTCATCACTAATAATAGAAGAGCAATGATTAAAAATATAATTTTTAAATATTGACCTTGTCTTCTGAGGTATTGCTAAATTTACTTATTAGTTCTAGGAATTCTTTTATGGATTCCCTAGAATTTTCTATACACATAACCATATTATCTTTAAATGAAGACATTTTTACTTGTAACAGTCTGGTGTCTTTTTATTATTTTATTAGAATTAATTACTTTAAAGGTAAGTATGAGGTAAGCAATAATCTGTGACTCATTAAAACATTCACAAGAAGCCAGGCCATTTAAGTCTGTATCTAGAAACCCATCATAACTGACATTTCAAGGACAGTGTCCAGGAGTTGCAGCTTTACAGATCCATTTAGATACCAGCTTTGTCAACTGAGGCTCATAATGCAGCGGTAAGTATCGCCAGGCCCCAAGACCTTGGATCAAGAAACACAGAAGCTCCAAAGCAAGCGCGTCCGGATTTCATTTTGCCAATTCTCATCTCCTTTTCTTTTTTCTTACTTTTTTCATGTCTCCCCACCCGCCTCCCTTTCCTTCTTCCACTTCCCCTTTCTTCCCCCACCCTCTTTTCTGTTAATGTAATTCCTCCATTTCTCCCCCAAGATGTTGCTCATACTCTAACTAGCAGAAGTGTCATATCAGTTCTCCTTCCATGGCTGGTTCCCTTTCTTTGTACCACCACACCCAAGAGGTGGTCACTCTTTGCTGTCCTAACTAACCTGCTGCTGTTCTCTCCCAAACCCTCTGGCTCTCCTATCAACGACTGGGCAGGCTGGAAGAAAATACTCCTGTTCTGCTGCAAAGTCTTTCATTGATGTAAGTCAACCTAACATTCCTTCCTCTTATTCTCTTAAATATGATTTTTTAACCATAAAAAAAGTGATTCTCAAATCTTAGAGAGCATAAGAGGATCCATTATGTCTTAATGGAGCCCAGGAATCTACTTTTTAAAAAAGTCTCTCCTCCTTCATCAGGTAATTTGGACACAGATGGGATGTGAACCACATGTTGAGAAACGGTGATGTGGGAAAAGGTAGGGGGAGGGAGGAGAGGGCTCTTTTCAATGTGCTAAAAAAATGAGATCCAAGGCCTAACATCTACTCCCAGATCCATTCCTCTAGCAAACCACCCAGATCATTAATCATGCCTCAGATTCTGATATAGAAAATGGCATTAATAACATCTGTCTTATATATTTCATAGAATATGAGACTCTGATAATTAATCTGGAAGGTTTTTGAAAAAGTGAACTGTTGAATACATGCAATAGTAATATATTGGTCTCAAATCACACATAAACCTCAGAACTTCCTCTGTTACTGAGAAGAAGCTTTTGAACCTACTATAAATTCTGAAGGAAGATAGTCAAAATGGCATTGCAAGCTCCTTCACGGTGGGTACAGGCTATATTAATCCTTCTCACACTAATTACGTATGAACCACCAGGGGGTCTTATAAAAGGGCAGATTTGGCTCAGAAATATGGTCTGGGTCCTGAGACTCTGTCTTTCTAACAGGCTCTCAAATGATGCTGATACTGTTGGTCAATGAACTGCACTTTGAATAGTGAAGGGGTTTATTCTCTAACTAGAAAAGTTAGGGAAGGATGGAGTGGGTTTCCAAGAAAAGGTGTCATTCAGTTTGGCTCCTGAGAGAGGGTGGAGGGTGAATAAGGAGCAGAGCTCAGACGCTCCAGAGTCTCATTCTCGAGGAGGCCCTGGCACTCTGGTGTCAGAGAAAGAAAGGCCTGTCCTCCAACGGGGCCCCTGAGAACATGCAGCAGGAGAAGAGGTTAAGGGGCTCTGCTTCTCCACCTTTCTGAGGAGGAACTAACGTCAGCAGACAAGGTTCAGAGATGACAGGGCTAGGAAATCACTGGAGAACACAGCACTGAAAGCCCAGGAAATTTAGTTTTTAAAGACAGGGGTCTTTTCAGTGACCAGACGGTGGGGAAGCTCCAAAGGGTAGATTTGCCCTCACTGCCAGGATAACATTCTGTGCTAAACCCATGGGAAGACTGTATAGACCTTTTGCACAGTGCAGGGAGATGTACAGAAAAGCAAGCATAAGGTCTTTACATCTGAAAGAAATGCAAACATCTAGGGTGGCTCTTCTTTGCCTTGCAATCAAGGCTATTCTCCACTGTTCTTCACCTTGCATTTCTCTGGGAGCCTGAGCTTTATGGGGCTGTTTCGTTGGATTTCCTTGCCTTCAGGCCCTGGTTGGGTTCTGCATTGGGAGGCACCAGAAGGAGATCATAGGAAAGGAGAAGTATTTACTCACTGGATAGTCCCTTATGAGCCATGGCCTGAAAGTCACGGCTCCTGCCAGGCACTGCTCTGCTTCCACTACTGCTATCACGTCTGGCTTCTGGAGACCACTGCTGCCCCATAACCCCTTCAGGCCTTTGTGTGCTAATAGCACTCAGAGTTGCCAGTCCTGGGTTGCTTCCCGTCCGTTGGTAATTTCCTTTAAACCGCCCCCAGTTTGTAAACAGTCCCTTTATTTAAACTCTACTCTGGTGTTTCATTTCCAAACCTGTTCTGATGAAATATCCACAATCAGAACATTCTTACCGTATACCTTATGGTAACTGGGAACTGCCCCGTACTTAAATGGCTGTCATGGGAATGGGAATACTGGAAGCAAAGGGTAATTCAAGGCTATCAGCATTAGCGTAGAAAGAGTGAACTGGGGAGAAGAAGCTGAGGTGTGTGAGAACTTCAGGATTAATTAGGGGAAGCAAGATGGTACAATAACCTGTGAGGGCAACATTAGGAATTGAAGCTCTCCCGTCTCCTGCTGTCTTCACATACCCACTTCTGTTGGTCATCTTTAGACAACTGAGATCTCCTGGAGACTGAGGGAATCAACCTCCTGGTTTCTCCATCCACATCAAAAGTCTGGACTCTGGGCAAGACCTCTGCAGCTCAAACCTGTGTTCACTCTGAGTGGGAAACAGGATCACTGTGCAGGGTCTTCAGATGTATAGCTGAATGGGATGCGTTCTGGAAGAGGTAGATGCACGAAATGGCTGGGGCATCGGTCCCTCCTGGGAATCCAGAGGCAGGAATTAAAATCTGGAACTTTGGTGCTTACTGTGTGAGTTTGAAGTCAAGTTCTGCCTCTTCTTGCTGTTTGATCTTTAGCCATTTTGACCTTTTGGCTCTTTTTGAATCTTGGCAACCTCATATGTGAAGGGCTGATGATAATTTATCCTATCTAAAATACTTAGAGAATTAAATTATATAATTCATGTGCTGGATACAATTCATATAATTCACTTAGCACAGTGCTTGAACCAGTAAACACTCCACAGACTGGTATTCACATCACCACTGTACTGCCATCTTCATTGTCAACATTGTAATCATTTAAGTGACGTAGATGATTATAAGGATGAAGACAGTCCAGCTTTCTGCAAATCCCACCTGAATTTTATGACCCCATTTACCCATTCTGTCCAAATTAGAAGTTTCTTCATTTTATTCTTCCCTGAGTCTCCAGGACAATATGGTCTGACCTGCTCAAGTTTCTGAGGAAATTTGGGATTAGACAGTGGAGAGACGCAGACAAGGGCATTGTTTTGCCTGAGAAACATTTCCCAGGACACACCAAGGGTGGCAGAGGAGGAAGCAGCAAGTAGGAAGGAAAGGACTGCTATAAGAGAAAACTTTTTCTGAGTGTAGGTGAGGGATATGTAGCCTCTTATTTCTAGGGACAAAACCATATTTTTGTGAAGATCTTTCATGTGCATCTGTAAAAGCCCCCTTACTTTATGAGTAGTCTATGGCAAAGAAGTTGGCCCCAGGTCTTGAACTCATAAAGTAACATTCCTCACCCCAATGTCAAAATACCAGGTTGAGTAAGTGAGAGGAAATTTCTGTCAGGGACCTTTGCTGTGGGGTGAGAATGCTTCCCATAGGCTGAGCCAGCTGACCTGCTCAGCTCTGAATTCATCTGGGCTTGTGCCTCCAGTCTACACATCTGCACATCTGTACATCCGGGAAGCTCAGGAAAAAACTAAAGTAGGACAAGGTTCCAGGAGACTCCAGAAGAATCACGACTTCTGGTGTTCTTTTCTTGTCTCTCCCAGGCTGATAGAAAAGTCTGCTTCCTTCAGTAGCTATAGCTTCCTCTGAATAAAAGGCAAGAAAGTCTTGTCTCCCTGAGGATTCTCCTCTGAGCACATTCTCCAGCAAGCTTCCAGTAGAATGGTAAGGAGAGGTAACTTTGTACAATGCTTCCCACTTTATAGGACTACCAAGATGATTAACTGAAATAAATGTGTTTGAAAGGGGCTTTGTAAAATACGTATTATAAGTACCACTTTACATACCTGGAAGCTGAGTCATCGTGGAGTAAAACAACATGGCCACGGCCAAGGTCACATAACAGGCAAGTGGCAGCATTACCAGTTGAACCCATGTATCCCAACTCCAACTGCTATGCTGTTTCCTTGTCGTCACCTGTATTAATGGTTCTACCATGACTCCCACTCATCTGTGTGGATGGACTCTTATTTTCACCATCCCCTCTTGAGTATTTGCTATGTACAGACCTAAGATTGCTTTTCTTTTTTCCCATAGGTTTTATCTCTTCATCTGGTTAATGAACCCCATGAAGAAAAAGAACTTTACTTATATTTCTTCTTTCTCCAGTAGAGTCAAACGCATATCTGTGGGTTGATAAATACTTTGACCCACTCAGCCAAGGATATAGGAGCCAAGACACTTCTTTCTATGACATCCAAGAATGACATTCCAGCAGGTTAGGAAGAAGCTTGACTGGTCTGGAAAACCTGCCTTGGCCCGTGTATACAATGAATGCCAGAGCGAAATCAGGCCATGAGCCTAAATAAATGGAAAATAAACCTTCTGCCTCGTCATTAGATTCCTCTTTACTAGTGTGTTCCTTGGAATGTGAAATTATAACTTTCTTTTTATTCTCCCATCCTTATTCATCTTATTTAGGATATTTTCTTTCTCCTCCTTGTCCTCTCTCTTTTTCCTTTTTTATTTCTCATTTTTATCAATGTTTTTTCTATATCATTCCTTCCAACAAGCTATTAACACCCAAAACTAGGTGCCTAAGTAACATATGCTAAAAGCCATCACCTAACCCCCTGAATCCACAATAACTGAAAACTTTAGAGTAAAGCTCAAGGGCACTCAGTCTCTTCTATTTTAATTAATTCATTCAAATATATTATGGTTTTTATTGTTGTTGCTTCTGTTTTCCATTTATGTTTTCAATCAATCCTATTATCCTAGGGCTGAAATTAAATAGTTTTGAGAACACGAGTTAGTTACTTTGGGAGACATAAACGAAACACCAAATAACTTATGTCTATCTGAATATTTCTAATTTCACACATAAAAATAATTGGTAATATAAGGCTTCATTGAATGAATGCCAGATGACTAGAGAGAAACACATTTCTTCTCCAGGCCAGAGTATAAGTGTCTGTGCCTTGGCCATAGATGGTAATCGGTTCCTGATTCCTGGTCCATGTGCACTTAGGTGAAGGTAGTAGTGGGAATAGTGATATTGGGCACAGAGGGGATTGCAGGTATCTGTATGGTCAAGGTTTAGAGGAACGGGACCTGCAACACATCCTCTTTGTCTCCTCACTCTTGTCACAATGATTAGAATGCCCTGGCAAGGAGGAAAGGCAAGGCAATATGGGCCCCTGGACCTCCATTGCCACAGTGGAGTAGCAGGTAATGAAGCCTACTAAGGCTGACTCAAGAAGAGGCTGTGGTTAAAGGTTTGTGATAGGAAGTATGTGTGCTAAGATGTTTACAAGAACTCCATGCAGGAGTGGTCCAGGAACACAGGGGCTCCTACTGGGGATGACAGTAAAATGCACAAAGTACATGGTAGCCCCAGCAGCATAAGTGTTCAGTGATCCAGGAACAGGGACAGAGACAGATCTCGTCAGTGCCAGGGGAGAACACCAGGCCTGAGGACTGAAGAAAAGGGATTGTGAGCCAAGAGAAATCCTTTAAGATGCCTGGTTAAGAATCTTTAAATAACTGTGGAGAATGAGAGAAATATCCAAAGAAGCAAAATGAAGAAATATTTTCTCAATTTTTAAAATAAGAGTGGATTCCAGAAATCAAAATGTATATGCTTGGCATTAACAATGTGTACTTTGAATTTTTTTCCACAAGTCAAACAAGTGATTAACGAGCCTTTATAAAAGTCATTGATCATTGCAAGCCAGATGCACTCACTGAGAAAACCCAAGTCAGACCAGTATGTGTATTTTAATAAATAACAGGTAGGTTGTAAGAATGCCATCAATATGGGGCAATAAGATTTTATCACAACTTAATCTAGGTGCTTTGATACACATATGTATGTCTATATACATATTATATATGTATAGATGTGTAGAAGCTTGTATATTATGTATGTGTTATAATTCTATTGTATTGAATACAATGGAAAGAAAAATAAACTGAATAATAAAATTCTTCTTTTTTCTTTTTTTAATTGTTGTTCAAGTACAATTTTCTTCATTTTCACCCCACCACACACATCCCACCCCACCCATCCCCACCTCCCACCCTCGAACATACCCTCTTTAGCTTTGTCCATGTGTCCTTTATACAAGTTCCTTATGGCCCTTCCCCTATTACCCCCTATTATCCCTCTATAAATGGAACCTAATCAACAAAACACACAAGCAAGCAAAATACAAGCAGAGACACTGAAATAAAGAACAGACTGACAGTAACCAGAGAGGAGGGGGGAGAGGGATAAATAATAAAATTCTTAGGTATGGTTTCCATGTGTACATAAAGAACAGTTAGTATTTGACCCTATACTTCTCTTCCTTTAGAAATGGAGGAATATCTGAACTTGGAGATATCTTCCTTTTTATTGAGCAATAGAAACTCAATTTTGACAATTAATGTAGTTGGCCACAAGGACAGAGTATTTGGTATATTCCTACCAAATACCAATGTTATGTGTAATGTAGGAAGAAAATTTTCTTCCTACATTTTTCCATTTATGGGACCTGCAACATGCAGGTTCCCATTTATGGAAAAATGATATCTTCCAATGAAAAACTCAATGATGTATTGTAGGCATATTTGGGGGTTGGGAAGGAATTTCCAATATTGTTCAATGAAACCTTTAGTTTCCCATAAACATCACCACAGCAAACAAACAAGCACCAGGAAATCCTGTGAACAGTCCTGGCTGGTGTAGCTCAGTGGATTGAGCTCAGGCCTGCAAACCAAAGGATCGCGGTTTGATTCCCAGTCATGTCAGGGCACATGCCTGGGTTGCAGGCCAGTTCCCAGCAGGAGCACAGAAGAGGCGATCATACATCGATATTTCTCTCCCCCTCTCCTTCCCTTTCCCTCTAAAGATAAATTAATAAAATCAAAAAAACGAAATAGGCCTAAGCCAAGTCGTGAAGACTATTATGTTGAAGTGCCTGAAGTGCTTGCCTCCTGCTTCACAGACTAAAGCCTGGCTGACACTGGTGAATGACAACCTCACATCATGGCATCACTCTCCTGATCAGCTGGATGCTTGGTGTCTCACTGCTTCTCTCACTTCCTTTTAAATATATAAACAAATAAAATGTGGTATATTTAACTGGCATAAAATACCTGGAGTCCGGATGTCCTCAATCTGTGCTTAGAAGGTTTTCAGCATTTATCTCAGAAAGTGACATCGATTAGGTGAGATAGAGGAACTTGAATTCTAAAATTAGTTTCCAATGGTTTATGTGAAAACAATTCAGATCTTTCTTAGCTACAAGCTAAAGTTGAGCTCAGAACATGACCTGGCTGCTAGAAAAAAAGTCCAGTTGCAGGCAACACTAATAAAAGTGGAATTACACGTTGGAGGGAAGTGACAGGTTTAGCCCCACTTCGCTCCCATCTGGGTTAAGTGAAAGGTGCTTCATTTAGAAGGGACAATGACAAACCTCATATCTGTATGTCCAGGTCAGCCAGCCTTGTTATGACAGCAATAGAAAGAAATGAAGACTACAGGAATGATTAAGAAGGGGCCCAATGGTATCTTCAAATATTTCAAGGGTAATAATAATTACACAATAATTAATAATAATAATTATTATTATTATAACTACTAAAATTGAGACCTGCCTCATGAGACATGAGTTCTTGTCACCTGTAAGTATTTAACAGATATGTACTCCTAAAATATAACACTTCTCCTTTATTTTATACATTGTATTATATAACAGCAACAGCAATCCCTGATGCTATGCCCCAGGCACCCTTCAAGTAGTAAACCGTTTAATCCTCCTGACATCCTGTAGTCTCGTTTGAAGAATGGAGAACGTGAGTCACAGAGAGGTGAATGACTTGCCCTTAGTCACATGTCTACTCACTGAAGGAGTTGGGTTTCAAACCTTTCTCCAATCTCCTTGTATTCATTCTCTGGAAATTATTTTAGGAGATAAACATTATTCTCTCTAATTTTCAGAGAAAAAAACTCGAAGCTGGTGTAGTGGACTCTCAGACTGGAAGAGCATTAGAGCATGAAGGGACCTTGTAGACCAACTGTTTGAAGGAGGTATAATTACACAGAGAGGAAGAAACTGACCCAGAGACATTTTTAAAATTGCCCAGCTGGTAAGTTTTTGAGTCAAGATTAGAACCCAAGGTTTTAAATTCACAATGCAGTTCTCTTTCACTGTCTCATGCTGATTCTCATGGTGAAGAACATGGTGAAGAATACCCCAGTCAAGCAGAAGGGACCAGCAAAAGGGGCCAGTCATGTCCCTCCCACAGGTCAACATCCAGAGATTGAGAGGGTGGCAGTGTGTTAAAAAACATGGCGACTTCATGGAATATAATACATGCCTCTACCCAGGGAAAGAGGCAGGCCAATAGGCAGAAAGTGAACTCCAAAGGCTTAATTTGCATCTGATGGCTTGAGGATGTACTACATGAGGATGCCAAGGTATAATAGGGGTAGCTGGTGCCACCTAAATATAGACAGGAGGATGGAACTATGGGGACAATTTATTTCTAAACCCCAACATCTTTCTGGTACACCCTGGCATCATTTTTATGTTTCAGACTTAATTTATTTGTCCAAGGTAAAGGGTGATCCCTTTACCCAGACTCAGGCAGAAGAGACTGAAAAATCTCCTCAAACTATTCCTCTACCATCAGTTGAAATGGATAGTGATGGTTCTGCCTGCCCAGCATCACCCTGCCCTGAGAACAGCAGCCTTGTTTCCCTTAGGTGAGCCATCTGCAGCTTGGAAGAGGCTGCTCCCAACTCCTGTTCCTAGCGTTGGGTGCCTTGATGAGGCTGGACTAATAAAAATACCCTGTTGAACTGGCCATAGTAAGTACTCCAGAGGAGGCCCCATGAGCCAAGGTAGGCAACTGAGATCCACCCCCACTCACCAAGACTTTGGTTGGACAGCTTCGAAAGAGGCATTCTCCCTGTTCTTAGGGTTTTCTAAGCTACAGGGTGGTGTGCTAGAAGGCACCCTTGTCTTTACTTGAAAAATATCTGCTTGAGAATGAAGCCAACACAGAGGAAAACAAAACAGAGAACAAGAATGTTGAGAAACTGTAGTCATCTGTGCCAAACCCAGTTGCACCCTGGACTCTCTAATTTCAATGGCCATTAAAAAACCCTGGTTTTGAGTTGGAGGTCAGTCTCTATCCCTTACAACCCCCAAATCCTGACAATTTCAGTTTTCCACTATTAAACTCTCAAGGGGAGAGGGGACGTGTTTGTGAATGGAGACCTCTCTAGAATAGCCTTATCTCCCTTCAGTCCCTCCTGATCCTCACCAATGAATATTTCAGTCTCCATTATCCCAACAATATTAGGGCTTCAGAAAGTTTTCTATAATATATCATCCTTCTGAGTTTATACGAGTGCGTAACAAACTTACTCAAACAGATGAGACTCTTTGCTATTTTTTTTTTTTAAATTAAGGCACTTCCAAAAGGAGTATTTCTAAGATCGGCAGAGCTGGATGCTATGAAGTGTGTTTGAATATGCCAGTCCTGCAGCCAAGGAGCTCATGAAGGGAGAAATAATGAACGTTTAAGACATTATGCACAATGGGCACAACTCCTCTAGATGTTCACATATGATGTTGGGTTAGGCAGGGCGTGAGCATGAGAAAGACAAATGGAACATTCTGTGATTTGGTGTTAACATGGGAAGCATTTTGAACCATTTCTTAAGGGAAGGGAGGGACACTGTGACAAATGGAAGGGTGGAGGCCAGTTGGAGGACATATGTAGAAAGCCAGCTAAGTCGTGCATTTTCTGAACTAAAGGGGTTTAGGGGTAATTTTACCACCAATACCAACTCGCATAATTTCATTTTCAACTCTCCTCCTTAGGGCAAGGAAGAAATAAAATGCAAAATAGACTTGAGACCAGTATCAACACACTCAAGCATATTGAGCGTAAAATTAACAGCCACTAAAAAGGGACAGACATTCTCAAGGAAATACCCAGCAGGGTGGCCATTTAACCCTAAGTCATATGAGAAGTCTCTGCTGACTCTGTTCTAACAACGTTAAAGTTTTCGGGGAGCCCCTCAAAACGTGTGTAGGGTGAGCAAGGTGTGATGAATTTTACCGTATATCCTTAATTAAAGCAATTTCTAGCCTCAAAAAAAAACACAGGGTACACGCTCCGTGGCTCAGGCACAATGAACGCCAAGGACTTGAAGTTCTTTTTCTGTGACCACATGTAATTCTGAGCCCTGGCTCCTTGGGAAGGAAGAGTTCAGAAAGGTGTATAGTGTCCCATGGTTAACATGTGGCCCTAAAAAGGACTTTTACTTTAGTCAAAAACTGGTGTCCTGCTTTGGAAAGAGGGTGGTTGACCCAGCAAGCCAGAAGAATAGGTTTCCTCCTCTTGCAGGATGTCGTGTGCCCACTGAAATGACTTGGTCCCCACACTGCCCACCCAGAGGAAAAGCAATGGCATCAGGAAGAAATAACCCAAATCACAGCCAGACCCCCTGGTCTGCTTGTTTATGTAGTGATAAACATCTGGTCGACATAGGAAAATCCTCTTAATCCCAGAGTTATTCTTACTTGTCTCCGATGTGGATCCTGCTCTTGAGTTTGGAGACTTAAAGGTCAGCGTCTACAAATGAAACCCAGTTAACTAGTCAGTTAGTCTCAACCAAACTTCCAATTAGATATATTTTAAAATTCCATAAGTAAAATTTTTCAGTTTATACCCAGATTATTGGCTTTAAGTATATCAATGATAACTCATTTTACTTCCACCGCATTTAATCATACTGTCCACCCCTCCTAACAACCATACATAATTCATGCTGGATTGATACAGTATAACTGTGCTCTCCAAACTTTCAGACAAAAAGTTTTCTCGGATGATGTCAACAATAGGCTAGATTAAATGGGTGTGGAAAGTGGGAGGAATGGGGTAGTTTACTTAACAAACAGGGTGAGAGATAATTGATTATACAGAGAAAAAGAATTTAGATCCTTATTTCACACCATATGCCAAAACAAATTGCTATAAATTAAAATCGCTATAGAGAAAAATAGATAACTATTGTATGTGAAATTATTTGACTGGAAATGGAGAAGATGCTTTAAAAGTATAAAATGAAATAGTATTTTTATAAAAGATAGATAAATATGACCATTTGAAAATGTTAATATCTTTAAGTTAAAAGTAACTTATACACAAAATTAAAAGATAAGTTACAAAATGGGAAAATTTTAGCAAGAAAGGGTTGCAGATATGTAACAAGATAGGGTTAACATGTACAGGATGGAGCAAAATAGGTTTACTGTAGTTTTTATGAAAAATGATATAATTAATAAATAACGATACAAGACTAAACTCTTTGTATTGCATAATCACAATTATAAACCTCCTTTTCTCCATGCTATACAAAGGCAAAGAGCTTACAAATCATTAAAACAAAAACCCTCAAGAATACAGGGCAAAGGATGAAAAAATTAATTCATAAGAGATGAAATAAAAGTTGCCAATTAATACATGGAAGAAAACTTCAATGTCATTTATAATCACAAAGCAGCAAATTGAAACAATAGTGTCCTAAAATTGTCCCTCTCGTACATGGTGGTGAGAGTAAAAATTAGAACCGGAATATGCTTTCTGAATGTTAATGTGATAAATACTTCAAATGGCTTTAAAATGTGAATACACTTGACCCACCAAAGCTGTGTGTGATGGAACACATGCTACTAAGAAAGAGGTCACTAACTGGGAGTGAGGTTACATGCAGCAGGGTCACAGAGCCTGCTGACTGTCCTGGCACTGCACCTCACCCCCTGCAGGGCAAGATTGCTGGCCTGGAGCTTTGGCATTCTGAAACCTGGGTGGCTGTGCCTTGGTGTTCTTGTAGCTGCAGATGGCACGTGGCTGGGATTAGAAGACCCAGAGGCCCTCTGCCTTGACCCTCTCACTTGATAGATGAGCAAGGGTGTATGAATAATAGCATGCCCAATGACTCACTGTAAATTCATAGCAGAGTTTGTGTTCTTGTCCTGCCTTCATAACTCCTAACCCAGGCTCCTGCCACTCTTCAAGCCCATATGTTCCATTCCAGCTAGTCAAGCTTTTGAATAATGTGGTTCGTGGCCCATCACCTGGTTTTCACTAATAGATATTGCTGCTTTGTAATTATCTGTCAAAGTGTCTATGGCTATGTTTTTTGGCTCTAGTCATTTCTGATGAGAAATTAACAGGGAGGGTCCTGACCATCAGTGGTCTGGAGGTGCCACTGCAGAGTAGAAAGTGCTTGGGCAGGTTTTCTCCCCACACAAAATAAGTAGTTCAAAGTAACAATTTTAAAATACTCTTTCCAAATCTATCTTTCTAATTTAAGTATTTTCTAAGTCTTGCTATTTTTTTTAAAAAATAGCATAAACTATGTAAGTGGGCTGTCTAGAAAGACATCAAAAAAATTCAAAGACCCCAAAGCAATCATTGTTCAAGTATAGGTTTAGAAGCTAACTCAAAAAAATAAAACTGGAGGTTAAAGGCATTTTCTTCAGCTAAAAGGGGTTAGGATTAAAACACTTGAACCTTGTTTTAGGGCCAGCTGACAGTATTTGGCTAAACCTAGGGAGTGGTCATAAAGTAAGGCAATGGTATATTTCAGATCAGTTTTGTTCCAGAGAAACCTAATATGAGCTACATTTATAATTTTTAATATTCTAGTAGACACATAAAAAAGTTAAAAGAAACAGGTAAAGTTAATTTTAATAACATATTTTATTTCACCCAATATATCAAAAATATTATCATTTCAACATGTAGCCAATTTAAAAATTATTAGTAACACATTTTGCATTTTTTTCTTACTAATCTTCAAAACCTGGTATGTATTTTATACTTAGAGCACATCTTAATTCAAATGGTTAAGCCTTTTTAGAAATACTTGATCTATATTTAGAACTCATAAAACTTACAGTTGAAATATGATCAATTTTTTTCAAACACACATTGAAGAGATCCAAGATGGCGGTGGAGTAGGTGAATGTTACTCTTACCTCCTCCCAGGACTAAACTGGAATTACAAATAAAATATAAAGAAATCGACCTAAATAAGCAACTGAACAGTAGCTAAAGAGAAGTTTTATAACCAAGGATTTACACAAGAAGCCACGTTGAGACTGGTAGAAAGTGTGGAAATGTGAAAATGGCTGGCCTCACTCCCATGGGTGGTGGCTGAGATTCTGAAATATCTTAGCTGCAAAAGTTCTCCTTGAGAAGCATGGGATCTCAGCCTCATGCCAGGCTCCCCAACCCAAAACCCTAGAGCTGGGAAGAGGCACTCACATAACATCAGGCTATAAAAACGACTGGGGATTCTGTCTACCAGGTAGACAGAAGTCTGCTAGAAAGACAGGTGCCCTCTTAAAAGGCCAATGCACAAAATTTCATCTGCAGCCCACTCACCCTGGGCTCCAGAGGATAGAGGGTAGAGCAGACTAGAGTCACATGAGAAAAGACTGGGGTTTGTGGCTCTGGGAAGAGAGCTGAAGGGACGGCTGCCAGGATATCTGTGCTGGGTCACTCTCCCACACTGCAGACACCATCTTCATGGGTGGAGCACTCACCTCCATATAGTATGAACCTGGAGAAAAGCAATAACTCCACCCTCTGGACTCCCTGTAGCCCCACCCTGAGGAGCTTTCACCCTCTTGAGGAGTCAGCTTCTTGGTCTGGGGTATAGAAGTCTGGGTAGACTCAGGGTGTCAGTAACAGAGTTGTGTGGTTTTGAGGCAAGGACCATTCTTCCCACTTTCCTGTGAACCTAACTGGCACTCTCCATCACTAGAGATCCACTAGCCTCACTCTCAGGGCTTCTGGTGGCTTCATCCTCCCTATTAACTGGTGGCTGTGCCCTGTTGAGGTCTTGGAAGAATCCAGGACAGACTGAGTTGTTTGGCTCTGGGGCAAGTGCCAGTCACCTCACCTTCTCCTAAGCCAGACTGACACTTAGCCCTCACAGGAGATCCACTAGCCCCATTTTCTTGACTCCAAGTAGCCCCACCTGCTGAGATAGGGCTCCTGGCAGAATCCAGGACAGACTGGGTTGCGTGGCTTTAGGATGAGGCTCATTTTCCCCTCACATGCCCAAGCAATGCAGAACCCTCCCTTAATACACCCAGGCCAAGCAGTAGCAGCCACAAACTGTGGATCACTCTGTAGCTCCAAACAGGTTGTCCAGGGCTATTCAGAGGCAGTGTCTGACATTGACTATACCAGAATCCCTCCTAAGAGGCCCCAGAACAAACACACCCAGTGGCCTGCTTCAGAAAACATCAGAGCATGATTCAATTAGCTTCACAACTGGCATATTCAAAGGGAGATCTTGGCAGGCATCAAACTCTACTGTGGTGAACTTCACTTTATGTGGTCAGCACCTGCACATCAGCTCATCTACAGGTCAACCCTCATAGCCAGCCATCCTGAGGGTAAACCTCACACAAATACAGGCCAATAGAAATCAAGACTCATTTACAACAGGGGGGCCAATATAACTCACATAAGAGACATTCCTGGAGCACTCAGCTCAGGTGATCAAGAAGACTTCATCACTGGGTTCCACTGGATACCTACTGCATAAAGCCATCCTACCAAGCCTGAAAGTCATATAAAATCTACCTAATACATAAAAATAAACACAAAGGAAGTCAAAATGGGGAGACAAAGAAACATATCCCAAATAAAAGAATGAGAGGAATCTCCAGAAAAAGAGATAGATGAAATGTAGCCAAGAGTTTACCAGACAGAGAGTTCAAAAAAATGGTATAAGGATACTCAAGGAATTTAGTGAGAACTTCAACAAAGAGACAGCAAGCATAAAAATGGACATAGAAACTATTCGGAAGTCAAAAATGAAGAATACAATATCTGAGATAAATAATACACTAGAAGGAATAAGCACTAGAGGGAATAATACACTAGAAGGAATAGGTTAGATGAAGCAGAGGATCCAAAAAGTGGTCTGGAAGACAAGGTAGCAGAAAACACGCAATCAGAGCAGCAAAAGAAAGAAGAATTTTAAAAAATGGGGATAGTTTATGGGATCTTTGGGACAACATGAAGCATAACAACATCCACATCATTGGGCTACCAGAAGGAAAAGAGAAAGAGCAAGGTATTGAGAACCTATCTGAAGGAATAATGACAGAAAACTTTCCTAACCTGGTGAGGAAAAAGGTACACAAGTTCGGGAAGTACAGAGA
>PVKM010029387.1:0-17789 GCA_004027735.1 Carollia perspicillata | reverse complement strand
AATCATATTTATATATTGAACTATATAAAGATTTTCATAGTTACATTGTTTAGGAGATAAGATATCATTAATTTTAATAAAACTTGAATATTTATATTGAATCTTCAAAGTTTTATATTTTCTTACAAGGAAAATCTAACTAGTTGCATATCCCATTTGATAAAATATATATCAATATGTATTTTCATTTTATATAAAATGTAAATGGCATATTCAACTTGAAATCCCAAAAATAATTCTTTGTATTTCTCACTTAATTGCACAAATTAAAAGTCTTACAAAATTTTGTATTCATCAGTTAAAGCCAAAATTCTTTCGCACTCCAATGGCAAATGTATGTTATATTCTCTGAACAGAAGACTTTTAATATCTCACCCTGACAATAAAAGAGCATATATTTTTCACTTAATCTATACACATTAAGACATATAATAAGAAAAGTAGTTGTGCACTTGTCAAAGATTACAATAAAATTATGATAAAGATGTTTCACATTTCATTTTCTTTCCTAAAGAAATACTCAAGAGGTAGACAAATCATTTTGGTCAACACCACCTGGATAGGTAAATTATATATTCAAAGTTTGCAGCTTCTTCATAGAAAATCTAGTGGCAACAATAATTTACACCTTATCTCCAAATCAAATAATTTTCACAGTGTGCTCCCTCAGAGAATACATGTATGCAAATAGTATGTTAATATACATTTATAGTGAGAAATGGAAATACATCGTATATATGTCAGAAGTATCAGAATAAATAATTCAGCAATTCCCTTGATTTTACACTTAAAATTACATATTTAAATTGAAAATATGTTATGTAAAATTGTTCAACACAAACAGTAGAGAGAAAAACCTAAATAAAATTTTTGTTTTCTCCAATTTCTTTGCATTTCTCATCATGCTGGAATATGCTGTCCTTCTCACTCTTCCGCCCTTTGTCTCCCTATCTCCTTACATTCATCTTTCTCCCCTATGAATCCACCATCCTTTCTTCCCATTCCATCTCTTCATGAAGTTAAATGCTTTCTACTTCAACATACATTGCCAGTCTCATCCACTTCACTATATTTCCAGTGAAGCCACCATGTATGTATGTGTGCATATATGCACATGTATGTGCACACATGTGCACATATGAACACACATATCTTTCATATATAGAAGCTATAGTATACAGAGTCAGCACACATAACACCCCTTTTTCATTACAACAGCTTTTATTACAGAATCATAAGCATGTGATTCTGTAACATAACAATATCACAGTCAAGCACACCAAAGGGCATCCTAGGTGAAATGTTCAAATCTATATTACCCTACCAACCACAGTCAAGCAGGTGTTACTTCTGTCAGACCTTGTATAAGATATATAATTATTCAGTAAAAACATATATTTCAATTTAAGGTCACTTCTGTTCTAAATCTTCTATAGATATCCAAGTCCAAAAGGCCAGTATAACCAGCTTTCATAATGATCCAGGGTTGATACATTCTAGAAAATTAAAATTGTCTACTATAGGTATTATTATAAATATATGAATTTTTCCAGAAAGAAAAAGTTTAAAGGATCTTTAATATTTTGGCATGTTTATGGGAGGCATTATTGATTTTTTTTTAATTTAAGAGGCATGGCTTTAGATTATTATTTTAAAAATACTAATAGGAATGATTACTGGGTTATTTTCAATTATTTAATTTAGCAAAAGGAAGTCTTCATTGTAATTAAAATGACTAATTTTAAATCTTTTTCTGAGATGTGAAATGAAAAAAAATTGTCAGCACAATGAACACATAATTTAAAAATTGAGGATAAATGTAGAAAAAGTAGAATGGAAAGGATAGAATTTGAAATTATAAAATGTATGTTTGAGTCTGACAACTGCATCTATTAAATAATTTTGTTAGTCTGGGTAAATTACTTACTCATTTAAGCCTCAATTTTACTCCTTTAAATCTGGTTGAATCATATTAAGTCAAGGGGATTGCTATGATGCTAAAACATAGCTCCTAACAAAGGGCAGTTGACTTGGGCTAAACACTAAATAAAATGTCTACTAAATTTTCATCATTCTCACTTAAGTAGAATTACAGAAAGCTTTACTTTTCTGAATCCAAAGTTTAATAGATTCGGGTCTTGAAGATAAATGCTGTATTGTCTGATCTTATTAAATATGTCAGAATGTGCTTAGATACACATGCTTACATTGTTTTTCTCTTTCCATCTTAGTTTTGAAAATCTAGGCATATAAAATTAGAGTTGCTAGCTAGTGATGATGTAGAGATAAGCTCACCCTTATTAAAAGTTCTATTGCAACAGCATGAATGGAACTGGAAAGGATTATGTTGAGTGAAATAAACCAGGCGGTAAAGCAAATACCATATGATCTCACCTTTAACAGGAACCTAAGCAACAAAACAAACAAGCAAGCAAAATATAACCAAAGACATTGAAATAGAAAACAGGCTGACAGTAACCAGAGGGGAGGGAATTTCAGGGGAGAAAGGGAAAGGGTCACAGGAACAAGTATAAAGGACACATGGACAAAAACTAAGGGGGGTAGAAATGGGAGGGAGGTGGGGAGCACTTGGGGGGTGGACTGGGATGGGAGTAAAAGATAGAAAACTGTACTTGAACAACAACTAAAATAAAATTTCAAAAAAAGTTCTATTGCAATTCAAGAACTGCACAGAAGTTGAACTCCGAAAGAAGCATCTCTAAATCAACTATGAAAGGCAATTACCTCTTCAAGAAGAAAAACTCATGAGTAAAATAGCAGTAGGTAGTTGCAGATCCACAGAAAAAGAATCAAGGCTTGAATTTATTCTTGGTCATTGTAAATGAGAAAAATCTGAACCAGTCCAATCAATAGTTATTAGTATTTATAAAGTGACAATAAAGTTTATATTTTTTAACTAGATAACTTGACAAAGGGATTTTATGCTGATTAAAAACCCCAGTGTTCAGTGAGTAGTTCAATATTTTCATATCTACTAGTTTGAGTTTTTGATTTCTCAACATTTCCAAAATATCTTTCTTATCTTCTAATCATTTAGTTTTTTTTCTAAAATTGTGTAAACAAAATTATTAAAACCTACAAGAAAAGTTGCTGCAAAGATTAGTATTTATATTTCTTCATCTGCATAAACAATAGATTCAAATGGGTATACAATAGGTTATTTCTAAGTATTTGAGTTAAATGATGACAATATAAATAATTCTTAAAATACATATAGAGAATATTGTGTTAGTTAGTTAAAACATTAAAGTTTAAACTATACTTTCTTGCATGTAGTAATTACAAAATTCCAAGAAGCAAAGAGGTAAAGTATCATGTAAAGTGTTTGTAGAAAGCATTGCTGTATAAACCAACAATTTATCATCAATTCATGGGTGCTCTTACATATTTTTCTTACAATCCTAATATTAAGATTAAATTCTAGGTCAAAATACACATTTTTGCTTTGGACTACTTTCCATACTGTCTTATCAGACATGGAAAGCACTTTATCTGAGTAATTAGGGGACACAGAATGTATTGATGAGATAAATATATTATATTTGATATATCTCTGACATTTTATCATTGTTCATCCACTAATGAAATAATGACATTAAATTATGATGTCTATGCCAAAAACAAATAACTGAATTCTAGTTGCATGACTATGTTAGTTACAGAGCAGATAGCAGTGAAGATTTAATCCTTCATTTGAACTGTTCTTCACCTCTGAGAAGAAAAACAACAACAAACAAGTATATTAAAACAAAATGGAGTACATACTGGGGAAATGTAAATGATTCTGGAAAGGGTAGGCGGTAGAGAGTAATTTCACAGAGGAAGTGGGGTATTACAGTGTTGCATCCACCAACCGCGAGAACAAATGTCGGAGACTTTCAGGGTTTCAAAGATGTTACTTTATTGGCCAAAGGTTTACCTTCGCAGGGGCGAACTCTCCGAACGTGTCCGGAGACCCAGTGCTCCTTAGAGCTGCAAATGAGAGTCGCGCCCCCACCGCTCACAGCTAGGGTTTTTATGAAAAAGCAAGCAAGCTTGTTACAGAAGCAGATGTGGCAGTTAGCTATTGGCAGGTGGACTGCATGTCCAGCGCGTGGACAATCCTGTGGTTGGCTGGACTGCCCCCGCTATGCCTGTGCTTTCTTTAGCAATTGGTCGGAGAGGCTCAAGATCAGAAGGCTGAGGTAACTGTCCAGTTGGCTATCTGCCAGGTCAGTTCTGTTCACCCTGCTCTTCTTATCTTCTTGGAATACAAGCCCAGCATCGTTAGCGGTTATGGCTTTTTAATCTTTTTTTTTTTCTTAACACTAACTCCTACTCCTTGTTGCATGCAGCTTTCTGTGTCTTAATATTAACTCTTTCTTTGTTCTCTACAACAGCATATTCCTAAAGCATGAGTGAGACGTCATCAGACATACAAGGACATTTCTTGCATAGGATGGGGACATGAAAAACATGGAGATTTGAAGAACGTAGTATGATCAGGAAATAGTACATGCTTCCAAGGACTTAGGATGTTTGGGTATGAGCAGCTCAGAAAAGCAGGCTGAGGGCACATTATAACATATGGAATGCAATGCAGTTTGTGCAAAATTTCTCAAAACACTAAATTCCCTTGGTAAACTATGTTCCAAGCCAGCTGCCATGCCGTGGGGCAACCTTGTGGACAGGCCCACATGGCAAAGAGCTGGGACCTGCCAGAAACCAGTGAGGGAGACTGGAAACAGGTTTCCTGAGGCCTGCCAAAAGTCACTTGAGTGAGCTTGGAAGCAGATCTTACCCTTGGGACACAACTAACCGCTTAACTGCAAAGCTGTCGAAAACCTTGAACCCAAACCAGCAAGTCAGGCCACTCTTAGAATTCTTTTCCGTGGGATGTTTAAGAGAATCTGCATTTGTTTTCAGGCTGCTACATTAGAAGTGCTTTGCAGTAGATATGTAATCCTAGTGAAAGTGAGAAGCAGCATCAAAAGCAGAATAAGACCAGTTTTTTCTTTCATGGTACTTGAGTCACGTGTGCGTGTGCACACGTCTAGCTGGAGCCGTGGGAAACAGCATGGGGAGATGACGGGTGGGGTCTCATGTCAAAGGTTTCAGATTCTACCCAGGACATTCGAATTTTGTACGTTGAGCTATGAGAATTCTCTAAACCATCAATAATAGTAATGGGTCAACTAGTTTTTCAGGTCTTCTAACATTGTTCGCTAACTTTTGAAATAAACTATTATGTTTGAAGCTGTCTTACTACCTCCACTTTCCTAGAAAAGCAAGTACTACAATAGTTATCTTTGATATTATCCTTTATATAATATGATAAAAGGATAAAATATCATTTTTGGAGTGCTGCAGAATTATAGTAATTAGTATATGCATGCTACAACATGGAAAAGGTTCAGAATCGCTGATATATACTATGCTGGAAATGAAACAACAAAATAATTCACGATAAGCAGATTCATAACTGTGCATGGCAGAATAAGAAAGTCTATTTTTATAATAATGTTTATAACAAACTAGTACCCTTAATAAAATTTTTAGATGTAAAAACTCACAAATAAATTGTATCTTTGTTGAAAAAGCAGTTACTTCAGGTGCCTAGATTTGTAGACATGTCTCTGAAAACATATCTTCCCCCTGGTTTTATGTCTTATTTTATTTGTATTTAGGGTCATCCTACAAATAATCCTGTTCGTTTAGCATAGTTAATCAGGACTAATCTACTACACATTTCCTTGCTATGTGATGTTTTTCAATGGGGTTGGTAGAGTCCAGAGCCACTAGAACCCAGGTGGCAAACCCAAGGCCCATGGGCCAAATCCAGCCCTCCACCTTGTTTTATCTTGTCTGACACCTTGTTTTTACCCAGCAGCAGAGCCAAGCTCTTGCTTAACTGTTAAGGACTAGTTACATTTATGCAGTCCTAAAATTATATTCAGCCCTTTGAAGGCAACCACGAGGCTGATGTGGCCCCCCCGTGAAAATGAGTTTGATACCCCTGCACTAGAGGCCTTCAGACCATGGATTTCTTCTGATGTAACTCTTCAGCTCTAAAATGCCTTGGCTGGGAACCCACTGTGAACCTATAACTCTGCTTCAGTGCTACAGCCCCAGATGAAGCTATTATGACCCTCAGGAGGGACAAATTGTGAGTCGAGAACGCTCTTTTGCATCAATATATTAACTGGGAAAGCTTTCTGCCACAGAAGCTGGGAAAGTCTCTTCTGGGTATGGAAGTGAGAACGCTGAAATGTCAACTACTGACAATGCAGAACTTCTCCACAATATCATCTAATTTTTTTGTACTTTACAGACACTTGTAGATATGAACATCACTCCTCAAGAAAATTGAATTTCTGAATAATAAATTTCTTTACACAATACCTGTGATTCATATATGAGATACAGAGAAACTGTCTGAAAGCTTTGGAGAAATTTAGCTTTAGTGACTTTGTAAACTTGTTTTTGGAGGTGGCAGAAAAAACACCAAATTAATGATATACTTAAAAATTCATGTGAAATTCAAGAAAATATTTAATTATGACTATATTTTAAAGTAATTAATTTAAAATGTCTCTAATAATTTTTATTTGTTCCCAGATTACTTGCTGTCATGAGAGAAATAACATATAATTTTAAAACCTGGTTCATGGATAGTGTCTTTTAGCTTTCTTTCTCTTTCTTTCTTTCTTTCTTTCTTTCTTTCTTTCTTTCTTTCCTTCTATCTGCATAAATGAACTGAAATTATAGACTACTTTTTTTATTTAGATCTAGCTCACAACATATGCCCTTTTTAACATATATTCCGATTCTTACCCATATATTCCCTTATATAGCTAAATATACCAGTATACACATACATACATACAGACAGACAGACAGACAAGTAAAGAACACTTCAAAGGCAAGATCATGTCCATACTGCTATCTGCTCTGTGTCTGTGTGTGTGTATATATGTGTGTATATATATATATGTGTGTGTATAGTAAAAGCAATAATAAATTCAGTCTATCTATAGACTGAACTCATCACTGCTTTTTACTCTCAAACTAGTATATATTTGTTTCTAGCAGGCTTTTAATTCTACTATAATTTAAAGATTCAAATTATCTGTTACTACTTAAACTCTAAAAAATCAAAATAATTTCTCAGGGACTTAAGTTTTGATTTCCTCTCAAGGCAGATGCTTTGTAGATGAAATCTAATTTGGTTAAATATTCTTCTTGTTCTGATTTAGTCTTTCCTGAACCATCCCTTGCATAGTAAGTAGGTTACAAATAATAAATGGTTAAATCTCATGATTTCAGTTACGTAAGATCTAGAAATAAGAAATTCATAATTTCTAAACTAAGTCATATGCCTAAGATTCTCCTAAATCTAAAATGAAACAATCCCAAACATCTCTGATGAAGATCTCAAAATAAAAAGCTCTTCAATCAGATAAGAACTCCAATCTCAGGTGCAGCCCCAACAAAATGAAAGTGGTAAAGATTAAATGAGATAATGACACTACATGCTTTACATAAACATAGGCACAAATTAAGTACTCAAGTCATTGAGAGCCATTTTTATCATGACATTTCTCCCTATATCTCTCTTTGTTCAACAGGAAGAATTATAATGTTTACGTTCTTTTAAAAACATTTTTATTGTATTTTTCCATTACCGTTTGCCCCCTTACACCCTCCCCCGACCCCATAATATCACCACACTGCTGTCCATGTCCATGAGTCTTTTTTCCTTTTTGCTCAATCCCTGCACCCCATGTCCCCAGTTGTCATCTGCTCTCCATCTATGAGTCTGTCTCTGTTTGGCTTGTTAGTTCAGTTTGTTCATTAGATTCCAAACATGAGTGAGTCATATGGTATTTATCTTTCTCTGACTAGCTTATTTAGGTCCTTTTTAAGTTTTCTTTTTCCTTATAGTTAGTTACACCTTACCTTTTATAAGCAAGTGAGCTCTTGATATAAAATATGCATTTCAAATTCTAAATGATTACCACTATGTAACAACACTGAATGTTAATTATATTTTTAAGCATGTGGTCATATCCCACATTGACAGTATTTTCTGAGATGTGAGTTTCTTAATTTTTTGAATAGAAACCAGTACACACAATTTTTCTGAATTTATTGGATTAAAAGGGTAGTGAAAACTTCAGAGAAGCACTGGACTAATTCTCTAACTTGCTTTCTGAAGGAAAAATAGGCTCTAAACTGTATTGATTTTCCAGTAAATTAACTTTCAGTGAAATCTGTTTTTATATTATAGACCTTCCACTAAAGAAGTATTTTCAAATAGGTAGAAGAAAACTGCATAACTTTGAGATCTGGAATTGATCAGAATTGACTCCACTAGAACAGGAGTCAATGCTAAGAAAATAACTGGGGGCGATAGTCACACTTAGGTGACTGTCAGTCAGCCTGTCCCCTTTATGAGTGAAATAGCTGTGGCTATCAGAGATAGAATGGGACAGGCAAGAAAAACAAATGCTAGTAATTTTTATCTGAAAAAACATGTTTAAAAGCTTGCTTTCAGATGCATCTGAGCCCAGCTCCAGTACAGGATTTTCCATTGTTGAGTAACATAAATTCTCCTAAACTCAGAGTTCTCACCTATAAAATTAGAGATAACTGTAACAGTTTCAGGATTAAAATGAAATGATACACATGAACACTTTAGCACATGTTCTCAATAAGAATAACTTTTGTGTGAATATTATGATATGCTTTAAAAGTGAAACTAAAATGATCTGAATAGAAATGAAAATAATATACAGTCAATATTGCAAGTGTTTATTATGGAAATAGCCCAGTAAATGTCCAGATGCATTTATAAAGACACATTTCAAATAATAACCACAAAGTTTAAAATTTGAATGGCCAATGTCAAAAATGGTTGGGACAAAATATTCAAATTTTTAACTAAAATTCTAAGAATATTTCTTGATGTTTAGAAAATTTGTGAAATATATGAGTCATTAGTTTCAGGGGTGTCCAGCCGTGGCCCACAGGCCACATGCAGCCGAACACAAAATCGTAAATTTACTTAAAACCTTTTTTTGCTCATCAGTTTTCATTAGTGTTTGTGGCCTAAGACAACTCCTCTTCTTCCCATGTGGCCTGAGATGCCAAAAGATTGGACACTCCTGCTTAAGTGAATCATCAAAATGAATTAATAAACCTATATTATATGAGCTAGGGATTATAAGAGTACAAAATGTCTCTCCCAAAGTGAGAAAAATAAACTGGGGAGAAATGTATTGAAATGTAACTAATAAAAATTAAGTGAATAAAAAAACTCAAAATAATAAAACTATTGTCATTAAGAACTTTATATATAATTAGCAAGTAGGATATATTAATAATACATGCTATACATTATTTTTAAGATAAAATAACTCACAAGCCATTATTCTTTTTATTAGTTGTCTACGAAATATCTCATTTCAAATAGCATTAATCCGCTATGTGTGTCAGAGTTAAAGTGGAAAAAACAAAAGCCTCTGCAGCTGAAAGCTAAAACTTTCTACTAATCACCTCAAATCTGAGATTATCGCTGATAAATAACTATTTTAGTATTTTAATTTCTACACTAAACTTCTGCTTTAAATTCTATGTCGGACAGGGATTTTCCATTGGCTCCTCATTTCTTAGGCCTTTGGACTTGAACCTCATTAGATAGTCAACTTTACTGATTCTCCAGTTTGCAGACAGCAAGCCATAGAATTTCTCAGCCTCCATAACCATGTGATCCAATTTCTATAATAAATCTCCTTTGTACATATCCCTATCTCTCTGTATTTCTATCTCTACTTCCATTTCTATATGTCCTATTGTTTTTAATTCCTTGGAGAACTCCCATACAACATGCATTACAAAAATGTACAAGTTGAAGAGTGCAGATCAGTAATTCAACACAGCCTGAACATACCCATGAAAACACCACATAGATGAGAAAATAATACAATCGCCTACCAAAAACCTCTGTCATGCTTCCTCCCATTTAGATTCTAATTGCATAAAATAGTTTTGTCTGTTTTTTAATGTTATGCAAATAGCATAAAACAGCATTTTTTGTGTGTCTGGCTATTGTGGCTTGCCATTTGTTAGTAAGATCAAACACTTTTCTTGCAGAAGAATGTAGAATATTAATTTAGTAATATCATAATCTGTGGATATATATTATTCACTTACCACAATTGATTTATTTATTCTAATGTTGATGGTGATTTGATGTATTCTCAGTCTGGTTGTATTTAAACAATGGTGCTAAGAACATGCTGGCATTTTGTTTTCATTCTGATGACTACTTTCCTAGGAGAGAAATTTTGAGACCACAGTATATGCATCAACTTAAATTTATAAGTTAATGTCAAACCAGATTTTAAGGTGATTTCACACATTTGTATTAGAAGTAGTCTGAAAATCCTGGATGATTCACATTCTTGCAATTAGTTCATGTTACTTTTCTTTCACTTTTAGCCCTTCTCATGTGTGTGTAGTGGTGTCTAGCTGCAGTTTTAATTTGCTTTTTCCTCATAAAGTTGGGTTCTTTCTCATAAGCTTATTGCCCATTGGGATAGCCTCCTTGTAAGGTTGCAGTTGAAGTCTCTTGCCCATTTGTCCCCAGGGGTTGTGTATAATTTTTTTATTGATTTGTTGGAGTTTCTGATACATTCTTTATCCTAGGTTTTTGTTGTTGCTATATGTGTTACAAATAGATCTATTTACTTTATGAATTGCCTCTTCACTATATCAATTATATATTTTGATAAGCATTTTTAACTTTTTAAAAAATATTTTATTTATTTATTTTTAGACAGAGGGAAAGGGAAGGAGAAAGAGAGGGAGAGAAACATTTATGTGTAGTTGCCTCTTATGTGCCCCTTACTGGGAACCTGGCCCACACCCCAATCATGTGCCCTGACTGGGATTCAAACCAGTGACCCTTTGGTTCTCAGGCTGTCACTCAATCCACTGAGCCACACCAGCCAGGATAGCATTTTTAATTTTTACTTAGAATAATTTATCTACCTTTTTATCCTGGTTAGTGTTTTTGTTTCCTATATAAGAAATCAATCTTTACCTATATTTATGAGGATATGCCCCTATGGAAACTTCCAGAATCCTTTATTAAGTATACAAACCACCTGGACTAGGTTTTTATTTAGAGTGTGAGGAAGGGAGTTACTGAAGGCAAAAAAAAATACTTTATAGTATTAGTGAATTTCCATACAAATATGAAAGAGCTGATGTTAAAGCCCACAGGCATGGGAAAATAGTTTATACAAAAACTGAAAAAATGAGTTATGGCTGAAACAGAGTTTGAAGCATTAGTGTAGAGAGATTAAGCTGAAGAGATAATGATGACTAGAGTGTTCACCATAAACTGTCCATGCTGGCACTTTGATCTTGGACTTCTATCTAGAACTGAGAGAACATAAATCATTCTTATTTAAATCACACAAAAAAGAGATGTCAATGTAGGAATGTCAGTAGCTTTTGAATGAAGTAGTGGGGTAATATTTCTGAGCAATGGTTGTCTACTTAATTAATTTTATGTGTATAATAAAATAATGGCGACAGTATATCTTCATATTTTCTATGTAACTAAAGTGGCATCTGCATCTAAAAATACAAATCTAAGTTATTTTGATAAAGGTTTCAGATGTAAAACTAAGTTTCTTTCCCACTATTAATCCACTTACTGTTCATTCTTATTCCTTTCATCAGACCTATGAAGTTTGTTGCTATTTGTATTAATTTCTCTCTCTTTTTTCTTTTTTCATAATCAGCATTTTACCTGAGTATCCAGATTGTCTCTCACCGCTTATTTCACTAATCCTCACAGAATTAGGTTCCTTCTAGGCTTTAAACTGGACTACTTTTAATATTTTCCTCCTAATCACACACCTTTACCTTAAACTAGTCAGCATCCTCACAACACAGCCAGAATAAAGTGTGTGTGTGTGTGTGTGTGTGTGTGTGTAAAGTCCCCTTCTTAGAGTACTTGAACAGAATTTCATAATGTTCTTTTAAACAGTGTGCTGTAATAATTTTAAAGATCACTGAGAAAACCAGAACAAAACCTCTGAAGTAAACACTTGTTTTTACCTTTTTTTTTAGAGGAGTTTTAAATTTTCACCTCTTCAGCAAGACATCATGTTGTGAAGTGCCCTGATTTTGAAGAATAAATTATAGATTGACTATGGAGATATAGTTGTGGATTTTTGCTTTAAAGTTGCATAATCATTGATTAGCTTATATCATTCTGAAGAAAAAGAGGGAAGGAAAACAAATGCATTATATAACTATTACTCTTTGCTACAATTAGAAATCAGTTGCTTAATCAGTGAAACATGATGTTTACAAATATATTCTTCATAGGTTTGGAAATTTAATCATACCTAATAGAAACAGCTGATTTACTTATTGATTTATTTTTATTAAGTAAGAACATTATGCTTGGTTCCAATATTTCACACTTATTCTTCAATGGATTGAGGAGAGTGGGAAACTAAATGCACTTCATATGTTGTATTCAGGGTTGGTAAAATTAGGTTAACAGTTATTTGTATGAAAAATAGTGCAATAATGTAAAATAACAATACAAGAATAAATTGTTTCAGGTACCCAGTACTGTAACCCTACTTTACCCCACCCTGTGTGTAGTACACAACTATATATTTCCTTCAAGATACATTACTTAATCTCTTCAAGCCTCAGTTTTGTTTTCTGTAAAACATATAGAACAAGAAGAATACCATAATGATAAAAATAATAGTACCTTCTATTGTTTTATTGAAGATTCAATGAGAAAAGGATCTTAGTGATAGGGGTGACAGAGGAAATAGTAAAGAAGTCTTAACAATTACCATCAATCCCCATTTGTATATACTATTTTGTCTAAAACAGTAATTCACAAAGATATTGACATAATTCCACCAAGTAAAAGCCTGAGTAATCCTTCTCCCTCTGATTACACTAATTCCAATTGATGCTGTCAGTTTCCACTCCAGAGGAGAATCATGAGATGAGTCTTTATAAAACCAGTAAATGAAACATCAGTTATCCAGTGACAAGACCTGGCCTCGGAGGGTTGCATACTCTGGGAAATCAATAAATAGCACTAGAAAATATTGTGATGAATACTGCTAGTTATAAAATTAATCATGTTTAGTTTAATGTTATTTAATAACTCATGATTTGATTCTCAATGTTGGTTAAATTTCTGAGTGAAACATTTCCCTCTCAAGACTACATTACCCCCTCACTGAGAGCTTCAGAATATCAATATATTGTACTATTAATAGCTTGTTCATTACCTACTGGCTACAAACTAAAAAGTTCACCCTGCTTGTGTCAAAAGGATTTTGAATTTTGAATAAAGTGGAAGAGACAAAACAGAGGTGTTTCTCTAACTGGCATTGCAAGAAATACTTTGTGGAGAACACAATGCAACTTTCATTCACGTGAGCAGGAGAAAATAAACAAAAACACAAAGTAAAAAATTTCATCTTATTTCTTCTTTTTATTCACACGGTGACCTGTTTTATCAATACTTTTCTTCACCTGGCACCTAATTATTTTCATTTCAAAATTTATTATCAGCAGTAAAATGACTGTTTAATTTATGTTCCAAACCAAAATACTTCTGAGAATGAAAGGGGGCGCTGTTAGTAAATGCACAGCAGGCACACACTGGGACTGCTTTGGGGAAACCAGGATATTGGGTCACCTGTCATAAGAAACTACATTCCAATGTGTGAGAGTTTGCAAACACTATATTTAGAAGCACCTCTGGATTCTTTTAAAGTTCACTTCCTTAAAGCACAGGATTATATGATCTGCTAAACAGGTAAGAGGATTCCTGTTGTCACATCCCAGGCTATTCACATACTGGAACTGAATAAAGAGTTCAGAGGAATTCAGTTCCATTGATGAATCAATTTATCATTCTAAAGAAAGAAAATGGCTTCCCTTTGATACTTCAGGTCCTTGCAACATGCTATTGAAGCAGCATTAAGGAGGCTCTGACACCATTTCCTTCTAATAGTGATAGTGTGACGAGGTCCAGTGTCATTCCCTTTCAGACATTTACTCTGAAAACATTGCGCCTTTAATGCATGAAGACAAGTGATTCATTATTGAAATAGAATAACTTGTCACCATGAGTTTCTTGAGCTCATATGGACTTCTACTAGCCAATGATATCCATGCTCAGGATAATACAATAAAAAAATGAATTGAAGCTTCTTAGCTGTTACATAGATAAAAACTAAAGAGCCAAAGATTTTGAAATTGAATTGAAACAGGGAAACAAAAATAGACCATGGAGTCTATTATATAGTCCAACATTACACTTAAAAAAATACCTCCGAGACATGCATTAGTTCTAGTAAGCACTTTTCTGTTTGTAAATATCCAGAAATGTCACACCTTAAAAAAGTCCATGTTAAAATATATACATTTATTACTTATATAATTTAACTTTCATTTAAAACCTAAGTATATGTTATTACTATTTTTCAACCGAGTTCTATTACCTTTATCTATGCATAAGAATTTACTTGATTTTTTAAAAACTCAACCTTGAAGAATTGGAAACAACAAAATATTTAATCAAGTATCATTTTTTTCACATGTAATACCCTGTCTATATATAATCACTTCTCACAGTTTAATTTCTAAAGCTTTCATTAATAACAGTGTTTAGATTTGTATGATGTTTACTTGGTTTTGGCTTTTCGGCCCTTGATTATAAAAGAAGATATTAACCATTGCTGAATTTTGAAATCCCTACAGATATTCACTTTTTATATCCTGTCAGGATGATTCAGTTTTCTAAGGAACTCCTAGATTGAAATGTTGAGAAAAACAGAGTGTTTTCTTTAATAGATATTATGAAAATATCTGATATGTTTTCCCCTAGTCACCCATTCCAGACACAGATTCTAGAGGAGATATGGGAAACACACTGCATCTGAATGTTCCAGAAACCACCAGCATGAGAGCAGAGAAAAGGAGCCGATGTCCTTGCAGGGTGTTTAGGTTGAAAGGAAAGACCTGACACTGTTTCTGTCTCTCTCCTTCCCGTTCTTCCTCAAATCAGTAAATACAATTTTTAAAAAGACTCACATTCTTTATTTTACTTATTATAATAATCATAAAATAGATGAATAGTTTAGATGAATTTGATCTCACTTTGTAGTATAAGAGATTTTAGCAGTCTATGCTTAAAACAGATGTATAATAGATACGCGACTTACGTATGATGATAGCTTTCAATACTAGCAAATCTAATACAATGATAAATGAAAAACATAATACGTAGTGGCCAAGCAGGGATCATTCCAGGGGCACAAGATGGTTCAACATATGTGAATTGATCAATATAATACACCACATTAAGAAAATAAAAAACAAAAATCATATGATTTTATCAAAAGATATAGAAAAAATCACTTGATAAAATACAACATCAATTTATCATTAAAACACCCAATAAAATGGGTATACAGTGAAAGTATCTCGACATAATAAGGCCATATATGACAAGCCCTCTGATAATATCATACTCAGTGGTGAAAACCGGGAAGCTTTTCCTCTAAAGTCAGGAACAGGACAAGAATGTCCACTTTCAACACTATTTTTCAACATAGAACCAGAAGTTCGAGTCAGAGAAATCAGGCTAGAGAAAGAAATAATAAGCATCAAAAAGGGAAGAAAGAAGTGAAAGTGTCATTTTTTGCAGATGCCATGATTCTTTATATAGAAAACCCTAAAGACTCTACCAAAAAATTATTAGGAACAATAATACAATACAGTAAAGTTCCAGGATACAAAATCAATGTATAAAAAAATCCACTGCATTTCTATATACTTAAAATTAAAATTCAGAAAGAAGAAAAAACAATTAAAGTTGTTTTTGCAATTGCAACAAAAATAATAAAATACTTAGGGATAAACTTGATCATGTGAAGGACCTATACACTGAAAACTAAAAACGATTATTAAAAGAGATTGAAAAAAATAATGAAATAAAAAGGCATTCTGTGTTCATGAATTAAAAGATTCCACATCTGGGAATTTACCTGAAGAAACCTAAAACACTAATTCGAAAGAATATAAGCACTCCTATGTTCATTGCAGCATTATTTACAATCACCAAGATTTAGAAGCAGCCCAATTGTCCATCAGTAGATGAGAAGATTAAACAACTATGGCATATTTACACAGATGAATAGTACTCAGTTGTAAAAAAGAAGAAAATTCTACCATTTGTGACAGCATGGATGGACCTGGAGAACATTATGCAAAATGAAATAAGCCACTCAAAGACAAATATCTATGATTTCACTTTATACATGGAATCTAATGAACAAGCTGAATTAACCAGCAAAACAGAGACAGACTCATAGAGATCAGGCTGACAGCTATGAGCAGAAGTGAGGGTCAGGAGGAGGAGGGATTGAGAAAAAAGGAAAATGACTCATGAACATAGACAACTGTGTGGTGTTTGTTGGGGGGGAGGGAAACATAAAGGAGATAAATGGTAATGCAAAATAATACAATGAAAGTACATTAACTAAAAAATAAAGTAGTTAGCTAGGAGTTAAAAAATCAACATATTAAAATGTTCATATTACTCAAAGCAATATACTGATTTAATGCAATAGTCATGAAAATCTCAATGGCACTTAAAAAATAGAACAAAAAATTATCAGATTTTTATGGAATCACAAAAGACCCCAAATAGCCAAAACAATCCTGGGGAGTGGGTGGCAGGATCTGGAGATAACATTCCTTGACTTCAAATTATACTATAAAGTGGTGATAATCAAAACAACATGATATTGGCAGGAAACACAGGCATACAGATACATAAAACAGAATTGAGAACCCAGAAATAAACCCATATATATATGAACAACTAATTTTTGAGAAAGGAGCCAAAAACCCACGGGGGAGAAAAGAAAGCCCCTTCAATAAATGTTGTTGGGAAAATTGGAAAGCCACATGTAAAAAAAAAAGAAAGAAAGAAAGAAAAAGAAAAAGAAACTAGGCTACTGTTTGTCCCCATGGACAAAAATTAACCCAAAATGGGTCAAAGTCTTAAATACAAGACTTAAAACTATAAATTTCATAGAGGAAAACATAGATACTAAACATATGGACCTAGGTCTTTGAGATTTTTTGAATTAGACCCCAAAGGCAAGGAAAGTAAAGGAAAAAATAAATGAATGGGACTATATCCAGCTAAATAGCTTCTTCAAAGCAAAAGAAACTGCTGTTAAAACAAAAAAGCAATCAACTGAATGGGAGATGATAACAGCTCCAAGGAGGTATTAATATCCAAAATATACAAAGAACTCATACAACTAAACACCAAACAAACGATCCAATTACAAAATAAGCAGAGGACCTGAACAGACATTTCTTCCAAGAAAACATACAAATGGCCAACAGATATATAAAAAGATGCTTAACTTCACTAGCTACTAAATAATTACGAATCAAAACTACAATGAGATACCACCTAACACCTGTTAAGATGCCTATTATCAACCAGATAATAGCAAGTGTTGGAAAGGTTGTAGAGAAAAAAGAACCCTCATTCACTACTGATGGGCATGTAAACTAGTACAGCTGCTGTGGAAAACAATATGGAGGTTCCCCCCAAATTACCATATTTTGCCATGCATAATGTCTATTTTTGCCCAAATTTTTGAGGGAAAAATAAGGATGCCAATTATACATGGATAGTA